>JAJEJO010000653.1:0-105170 GCA_020662805.1 Glaucomys volans
TCGTCACCTCATTCTCTTCTCGGATCATTTTAATTATGAACATTCTGAACTCCATTTCTGTCATTCCTTTTACCATGCTGTCTTTGGGATCTCTTGATGTATCATCTAGGTTTGTTTGAGACACTTTCTTCCCCTGTTTTCTCATGCTGCTCATGTATCTTCCCCTCTAGTAGTGCAAATCAGAGGGATTGCAATTTCCCTGTAAAGACTTAGGGCGTCCCTGCAGATTTCCAGTAACTCACCAGATGTTTGAGAGGTGCTTGATCAAGTGGTGACCCAAGGTAGCTGCTGTCTCACAACCTCCAGGTTGGGAATGATCAGTGCTTCTGGGCAGAGGCAACCAGGAGACACAGCGCCGTGGCCCTGGAACCACAGCGCTGTGTCCCCGCGGGAAGGGCTGAGCTTAGGTCCGAGGGCTCAGACAGCCAAAGATGGCGTCTCTCCGCCAGGGAAGCTGTAGAATGGCACCAACGGGCCCAAATTCCCCGCTGGAGCCGGCAAACATCTCCGCTCCCGGCTAAATCTCACCCGGAGCTGCAGCGACGTGTCCCCGAGGGAAGGGGTGGGCTTAGGTCGGAGGGCTCAGATAGCTGAAGATGTCGTCTCTCCGCCAGGGAAGCTGTAGACTGGCGCCACTGGACCCGGCAAGCAGCTCCGCTCCTGGCTAAATCTCACCCAGAGCCTCAGCAACGTGTCCCCGAGGGAAGGGGTGGGCTTAGGTCCTGTACTTCTAATTTTCTAATTTAAAATTCTGATCTATCCCTATGGTTTGTGTTCCTCCCCGCCCCCCCACCACCACTTGTCATGCTGCCAGGCAGCATCTGCAGGCCACAGCTTCCAGTGAGTCATACAGTCATGGGGGTGAACAACTGATACTACACAGTGTTCTGTATTACTAAACTATGATTTGGGAAGTTTGACTTACCATAATTTCAATTTTCTGTGGATTTATTGGGATGTGACTACATTATAAATTCAGGAGCATCTGCATATTTAACTCATAAAATGTTGGGCTGAAAAACCTCATTATCTTATCCTTTGTACACTCAGCATTTATTTAATGTGTTCTTACTTTCTTGTGTATATTTTAATTCCTTGATTCTAATTGCTGCATAGTATTGCATAGGAAACCTACACAATCTTTTACTTCACTGAAATTTCTCATGAGATGGAACCTGAAATTCCTAAATTAATAATTTATTCAGTACCACAATGTTGCATTGAGCAATTCTTTTTTGATGGTGGGAGGAGTCAGATATTTCTGTTTTTTAAACTATGTTAGTTTTAGTGGCTCAACAAATTGTCATAATCTGGGTGTCTTATAAACAAAAAAAATTATTTCTCAAAGTCTGGCTGCTGGAAGTCTAAGATCAGGGTGTCAACTCAGCCAGGTTCTGGTGAGCACTCCTTCATGTTGCAGACTGCTAGCCTCTGGACTTGTCACTTGACAGAGAGCAGAGAGAAAGAAGCTCTCTGGGGACTTATGAGCACACTGTTCTCATCAAGAGAACTCTGCTGTCATGATCTCATCTAATTCTAATCACCTCCCTAAACCTCTGCCTCCTTATTCCATCTCATTATGGGGTAAAGTTTCAACACATGAATTTTGGGGTCACTGAAACATCCAGTCCATGACACACAGTATGTGAATACATGGGAGGATGATTGTAATCTTTGACCACTTATGATATATAATTCCAGCTAATGAGTATGGGTCAATATTGCATATGTCACTTCTGGCCTAGAGCATATAATTGCTGAATTGAACTCTGTAGAGCTCATCTTTCTGCTCTATGTGGTAACCAACAGTATTCAAGATGGGTTGGTGCTCCATCAGCCTGAGTGGTGACAGTAATGGAGTTGGCCTGCCAATCTGGGAAGGACTGGCAGTGTGAACCAAAACCAAACCTACTGTTTGTGCAAGTAGGGGTTTTGGAATTTACCACAGCATCACCTAATCTCTGGGTGATATAATCAGCACAGAGGCCCCTTCAATGTCCCATGAGAGACTATTTCCAACCTATATAACCAGGAATAGGAATACTGGGTCATAGAGTAGATACAGTTTTAATCTGAATAAATACAGCTGAAGTGCTCTTCAGCAAGATTAAGCTAGTCTGGTTTTTCCACATCCCCACTAATAATTACCACCATTCAACTTTCTAGTTTCTGCCAATCTGATGGTTGTAAAGTGGTAAATAATTTTACTTTAATTTGCATTTCTCTGATTACAAATGAGCTTGAGGATCTCTTCATATACTTGATAGCTATTTGTGTTTCACCGTCTGTTTATCATCTGTTCCTATCATTTGCCTGTTTTATAGCTTCTTCTCACAGAATATATGCTTAATGTGGTATAGCACATTTATTCATGCACTGCAGTATATTTTAATTGACATTCTTTTTTTCTAAAAGGGGAAATATATATTTACAGAAGCTGTTCTTTCTCAGGTTACCCATAACTACTTCTTGTCAAATTCAAACAACTTTTCTCATCCTCTCATCTTTTATATCACTTATAAAGTGTGAGATTGCTGATCTCTCTGCGCTGCTTGGAATGTTTTCTTCCTTTGAGCCCTTTGACTGTGCATTCCACATTCTTTATCTATTCTGTTCTCATTGTTACCTTCCAGTCCCTTTCATGACTCTTTTAAAAGGTTTGTGCTCAGCCTTTTGGTCTTCTCATTTTTGTTCCTTCGCCACACGGACTCTCCGGATCCAACTATTACCTTTATATTCAATAGAGAAACAGTCGAATCTCCCACCTCAACTTTCACCATTAAGACTGTAACCCTCGGGAGCAAGGCGACATCTTTACTGGATTGTTTTATCATCTCACACTTAGCCAATTAAGATGGAAATAAAATTACCATCTTGGAAAAGTGTGTCAGCTTCATATATAAACTATTACTGTCAGTTCTAAGTCATCACTCAACATGGACACTTTGAAGTATCCTTTGATATCTAATTCTCTTTTATCTGGTAGGCTGGGGGAGGAATTGAGATGTTTTCCCATTGCAAATGTGTTTGGGCTTCGCCCCTTCTCTTTGATACTGATTTCTGCTCTCTTTCTGCTGTTCCACCAAGTCGTTCTTCACTGTACACCCACAGCAGTAGGAAGCCTACTGACTGGTCTCTGTGATGAGGATCTTACATACCTTCACATTTTTGTTACACTGTTGATGCTTTACATATTTTTGGACTTTGTTTTGCTTTTTTTTAAATAAAATAAAAGGTGTACTATGATATTCTATGTTATCAGAGGAATTAAATGATACAGAATTATGTTGAATAAGTTATAATAATCCACCTTCATATTAATAAACCCCATGCTGGTATTTCTTTTACCATAAGTAACCACTGTAAATGGTTATTTTCTTCTATGCATTTATGTGCATTGCATGTATAGATTATTTCCTTTTTCATTACTTAGAATGTAAGGTGACACTTTTTTTCTTTTTTTAAAATAGATGATAATTTTTCCCTTAACCTCTCATATAGGATACCTTTCTGTGTCTGTGGATGTGATTAAATAAGGCTCAATTTCTGGTGAGGGTGGAGAGTGGATGGAGGAGAAGAAACTAGAGGAAGGAAAGCTGCAAGAAACTTTCACAGTAGTCCATTTGGGAGATGATGAGAGTTGGCCCTATGTGAGTATCAACTAAATCAGAACTGGGCACAGGTACAGGTGATTTCAGGTTTGGGATCACTAGGACTTGGCAATCGCACATTTGTGAGATGCGTGGTAGATGTGTGAGGACACACACATTTCCAGTGTTAGAGATCAGAGTGTAAGTGGTGGGAACAATTGAAATATGGAGCCCAGAGGAAAAGCAGAAGAAGAAACCAGTGATATCAGATCTGGGAGTGTGAAGAGCAGGAACATGGGCACATTGATTTCTTTAAACTTTGCTTATGTGTAACTATAATTTCAAAATTTATCTTTCTATGAGAAATTGATAATGGAAGGATGGGGTTTATATTCAAATTCTGTCTTTTCATTATTAGCAATTTATTATTGAAGTTCTTTGTTCATTTCATTATGGCAACTTTGTAATGGTTGTCTTCACTAGTTACCAAACTGCAGATAGGCTATGGCAGACAATGTGGCCAGATACTTTTGGATAACATAAAGTGTAGACACTGGATGTAAATGTAAATCTTTGGTACAGAATTAGATGTGGAGTCAACCATACTAATGCACTATTTTTTGAGAAAATTTAGAGATTTCTAAGTGCAAAATCTGTACTTTGCCCCAGTGATCTTGAGAAAAGTCACAGCAGATGACAGCACATCGAATTTGTTTATTTTCAATAATGTGCAGACAGGACTGTCCATATGTATATTACCTGGAGAAGATATGTATAATTTTTGCAAACAATTGGCTAGCTGTTTAAGCCCAGAGCATTAAGTAAATATACCTATAATTGAGGACAGGTGGGGTGGTTGGAACATTTATTTCCCAGTGATTTTTTTTTTTTTCCTATTAGGGGAGTGAACCCTGGAGCACTTAACCACTGAGCCACATCCCCAGCCGTTTTTATTTTTTATTTTTGAGGCAGGGCCTCACTAAGTTGCTGAGGCTGCCTTTTAACTTGTGATCCTTCTGTTTCAACCTCCTGAGCCACTGGAATTACTGGTGTGTGCCCCTGTACCCAACTATTTCCCATTTCTTTAATTTCTACAGGATGAATACACTTGTAGTTTCTTTATTCATCTCTGACTACTCTGCTGGAGAGTAAGATTTGCTTATCTAATTGCTGATGTTGTCCTAAGAAACTAGGCAGCCTTATGCACTCCACATTTCTTCCTTTTTAGGACATAATTACCTATTAGGCCATATGCATGCTGCTCCATTCTATGCCATATGGTACAGGGGGCCTGAGCCCCAAATGAGAGCCTGCAGTTGCCCTCTGACTTAATAGGCAAATCTCCAATAGCCCCTGGATATAAAATTTATTCTCCACTTTGAACTTTATTAGTTAAGAGTACCATTTTTTAATAATATTATCTGCTTAATGTTTTTGTCAATTTGCCTAGACTTTAAGTGAAATGAAAAAAAATGTTCCTACTTATTGAGAAACACTTCAGACTATAATTACTATAACTACTTACCTACTTGTCTGCCAAGATTTGTGGCTCTGTATTTCAAAAACACTGTATTTATGGACAGATATTTCAATATAATACAATTTATATATATATTATATATGTATATTTTATATATATACATACATACATATATATGTATGTATATATGTATATGTATATGTGTATATATATATATGTGCATATGTATATATGCATATATACACATATACATATGTATATATGTATATATATGTATACATATATATATATATGAGAATGACTAAATAGTCCTTTTTTTTACCATTTGAAGCTATAGAAAGCATTCTTAGTTTCTTAGTTTCAGGGGTCAGATTAGGTCTTGCCAGTTTGTAGACCTAAATGATTATGTAAAATAAATGCTTCCATTATTTTTTTTTTCCTCTGGAATTTTCAAAAGTTTTATTCTCTCTTGTTAAGTCCTTATTTTTACTATTAGGTTCACACTACTCTGTAACTGAGCCTCCCATGCCTGTTCAACACAGAAAAACATATATTGTCATCGCAGGCCCCAGCACTGCCTAGTTGCTCAGTGAGTTAAAAATAAGCCACTTATTAATTTAAAAATAGAAAGTATGTGCTTTGTACTCTAGAAAATCTTCCACTTCAATATATTTCTTTACATCATTTTCTCATACCTTCAATATTACATCTTCTGAAATACGAACTACTTTGATTTCATGATAATCTTGGTTTTTGCTAACACATATTATGGTAGGGATTAAAATTGAGAATGCTTGTTGTATATAACATGATAGTTTTGATTAGGAGAAAGACAAAAGGTACAAGATGAATTCCAAATTAAGAAAATATGGCATTAATATTTATGAAATGATTCCTTTATGGATTTTTATCTTATCATTTTTTATACCAGAAGATAGTGGCCAACACATTGCTTTGGTCACTTTCTTTGAATGCAACAGAAAAACCATAGGGATGGCATTTATCTGGACTATTGACTAAACATACCTGTTCATCACAATTCTGTCCAACTATGGATTGGACCAACCAGTTCAGAGGAGGGGAAGGGACAATACAGTTAAAAAGAGAAGAGAGTTAAGGAGGGAGAGAAGAGGCATGCCTGTTCATTGATTTTTTTTTCCATTAGCCTATAGCAATCCTGTCCCTTGGTTGACTCTGTAGAAAACAAAGTGTATTCTGTGTATTATGTGTGATGCATGGTTTTCTAAAATTTTTTAAAAGAAAAGATGCATTGTAGTAAGAAAAAAAATCAAAGTGTTTGTTTTTCTTTGCATCCCCCTTGAGCAGCTATGGAGCTCAGTGATATTTTTAATATTCTAGATGAATCACTCCTGCAGTCATACTTGTCATCTCAAAGGTGAAAATATTGTGTGGGGGAGAAAATTACTTCGTGAAAATATTTTCAATGGTTTTCTTTTTGCAAAGTGGGAAATGTTCAGTTTTATGTCTCTAGATACTTACTGCCAAATGATTCTCAAAAAAAGTATCAATTTATACTTCATCAAGCAAGTATCAAAATGATACACAAGCTTCTTTGAAAAGCATTTTGAAATCTCACTTTCAACTTCATTTAATCTCAGCTGGTTCTCCCTCATTCTTCAAATTTAATTTGGAATTCCACAACTGTGTCCAAAATCATTTTGCTCTCATTCCCATATTAATTGCAGCTGTAAGCTTGACTTCCCTTTTCCAATTTTCATTTTTGATATTTAATTCATTGTTCTTTTTGAAATGTAGGAAAATTATCATTAATTTGTTGAAAAAAATTGATAATTTCATTTAGATTCCTCATTTCTTTATGTCTACTTAATATAATTAATTATGTAAAAGTTTCCTTTTATCTGTAACATCCATCTTCCCTACAAATATCCACATGTTTCTTTTCTGTAGTCCAGTAGTTTAATATCTCACCTTGATTAGTCCCACCTTCTTTTGGAATGAAGTTATTGTCCCCTTCTGCATTCAAGTGTTTCTAGACAATGGAGAGACCCTTTAATTCCAGTGTCACACATATATACACATACACACACTTTGTAAATTATTGCCTTTAATATGATAAAACTACTTTTTAATATGCTAAAAGAAGAATCTGAATTAGAAAAATGTCAAGTGGAATTTCTTTGTGCTGAACTCAGCACACATCCATGTCCTTGTCCCATATAGACACTTCGTGTCTGTCTGGTGTGCTAGGTGAACTTTCCCTTGTCAATAGCATCTCTGACCACAGCTGTGTGCAGAAGACCTGGACCAAGATGTGCTTGATTTGGTAAAGACAGCAAAAAATGTTTGGAAAGGACAGGTTCTCCATAATGAAATAAGCTGGTGCACATTTTTTGGCAAAAAAAAATGGAGCATTTCATTAAAATGCTTTTGTAAATAGATCTTCTTAAAGTTTAACAGTTCATACAAGTTAACAGTTGTACTGGAGTCTTTATATTGCACGCAAGGCTAAAATGGAAACAGTTTGTTTCAGACATAAAGACAGGGATGCAGTTTAGTGCAAAACATGCTTTCTAAAGCAACTTCTGGATGAATGTATATTTCAGTAAAACTGTATCTAGTCCCACTATAATACTTGCATACTAACATAGATTGAGAAAAAATTAATTTATTGACTAAAAAGATCAAGAATCAAGATTATAGTTTTACAAACACTTTCCTGATGTTAAGAAAGGTTTGACTAATTATGCTTAAAAATTGAAGATATGGGATGTGTATGTAGTTATCTTGCTGATGTAATACTTTAAAACTATCATGTAAGAATAATTTCTTTAAGTGCTTTCTTGCTGTATTATTTTTACATACATATTTTAATCAATGAAAACTGAATTAAAAGTATTTTTAAAATTCTTGACTTTATGAAGATAAAAGAGGATAATGCTGTGGAGATTTAGAAACACTGACAGAAATTCTTTAAATAAAACCTAGTGCCATCTGAATTAAAACAAACTCATGTAAATAATTTTTCCTAAGTTTTCTTAATATCTTCTCTGAGCTTCTGTCTAGTTTGTTCTGTGTATAAACTGATTCTTCCTTTTTGTCTTCTTGCTTTCCCTCTGATTTGCTGTATAAATTAAATTAGGGCAAGGCATAAAAATGGTTGCAGGTTAGATCATATTTGCTTGGAAATTGTAATTGACAGGACTCTTCTTCTGAGGTCTTATGCTGTATTCAGCGAAAGTCACTTTCATGCCAGGATGAGTAGTTAGCAAAGGTGGAACTAGAACCAGAGATGCAGTATGGAAGTCCAGAAAAGAGGCAAGGGCTCAGAAAAACCCATGATTGTGAGAAAACTAGGGACTGGGACAGAACAGACTATCAAATATCTATAACATGCAGGTATCAAGGAATGTGCATTTAAAATAGGAACCAAAGTACTTAGCCCCTGAAGAAGTTTGGTGATGGTGGTGGGGGGGAACCTAAGTCTTTTCTCTCATGGACTACATTAGTTTGTAAGCATCAAATCAAACATGAGGGCATAATTGACAAGGACCATTTTAGGTAGTGAAAAAATATGTCAAAACCAAAAAGTTTATTATATATGATGTGTGGTCTCCACAAGGTTTTTCTGAGGAACTGATATTTCAGCAAAGTTGAATGCTGATGAGAAGAAGAGTCTGAACAGGAAGTAGAGAGGCCCTGAGAGGAACACAGCCTGATGTACCAGAGGAATAGGAAAACAATCAAGGATGGCTAGCATAAAAGGTGAGAGGAAGAAATGGTGCTGCAGAGAAGGGCAGGACAAGGTTATAAGCAGTGTGTTCAGATATGACACCAAGTGCAAGTGAGTTCAATGAAGGGAAGAGAAGCAGAATTAGGAGACAATCGCAATGTACCAGACAAAATATCAGAGGCTTGGGTTAAGAGAGTAATGATAGAAGAGAGATAGATTGGCTTAAAATATGATCTTGGTGCATGGTCAGTCAATAGGTTTGGCTGATGAATGTGAATGCCAACTGAGGGAAAGCAACTGCTCAAGGGAGTCACTTAGGCTTTTGTCCACAGCACCACTTGGTGATGGTATCATTTACTGAATTGGGAACTTTGAAATAAGAATAAGTTTGGAAAAGAAAATGAGTTTTTGGTTTTGTCCACATAAAGTATCTGTTGCTTACTAGAAATATACCTGGGGAAATCAAGTTGCAGGTTGAATGTGTCAGCATGGAAATGGTGAGAAGGGTCTGTTCAGAGTGATGCGTTTGGGAGCCATCATCACAGCAGTGCTGTGTACTGCTGTGGGATTGGATGAGATAATCTAACTGAAATTAGGGAAACAGGCAAGAAGGATGTCCACGGTTGAGGCCAAGTTTTCTGCAGCAGTTAGCGATCAAGGAGAGAAGCAGAATGGAAGAAGAAAAGACTAAGACGTAATGCCAGGAGGAGAAAGGAAGCCTGAGAGTGGCAATGTGACAGAGGCAAATGGAAGAAATGTCATAAGAAAGAAATAATAGTGAAATGGTTTATCTGAGAGTGAGATTGCAATTAAGAAAAAGCAAAAATGTAACCTGTGGACAAAGGTGAGTGTGTGAAATGAGGAAGCAGAGGAACTATAGGCAACACTTCAAACTATTTACTGTCAATAGGGATTGAAAAGTATGTGGAAGGAAAATACCAGAGAGTGTTGGATATTTCGAGGCCTATTGAAATGATTCAGCAGAGGGAGAGAAATTTCTGGCATAGGAGAAATGGGGACATTTGCACAGTGAGATACTGACCTTTGACAGAAGAGGGACGGTTCTCCAGTAATAACAGAATGGAGGAGACAGTTGGGATAATGCCATTCAGTTAGATTTTATAATGAGAAGATAGAAGAAGAGTTTCTTTTTTGTATATTTTCTCATCAGAAGGTGCACAGTATTTAAGTGCACCTATACTGACTTATAGAGCGTGAAACTGAGCATTAAAGGGAAAATAGTCTGTTTTGCAAACATTATTTAGTTCTGTTGCAATTTATAGTCCTGAATTTTAAAATTAGACCAATTGGTAGATTTGTTTACTTTTGTTTTCATTGATATCAAGTGCTCAGGCAGAGACATGGAGCAGGCAGATATAGCTTAATAATTATGATTCAAGATAATGATGATGAAATAAGAAATAACCAAAGTAATATTTCTATTTAGAAAGTAGAAGAAAGAGAGAGGTGAGGCAACTTCTGGCAGCAATAATTCTGACCTCAAGTAGTATAGACATTCTGAGGACCCATTCTCTCCATGGAGACACTTGAGGAGGCAGAGTCCACTTTCCAACTATACTTCCTCTGTATCCATTGTTCTCTGCAGCTAATCTGCTTACCTTCCAAGAAATTCTTCCTTCACTTTCCTGGCCATAACTGAAAAAGGCATTGGCAAACGAGACCACCTTGGGTCCTGAGTTCTCTCTCAGCCTACTTCTCATCTGTTGTTGGGTAGGATTCTATCGGTCACTTTATCACGTAAATCATCACAGTCTCTATTGGTACAGTCTTATGGTTCTTTTAACAAAACAATTCTCTCAAAAAACTTTGAGTGTGTTTATCTAGCTGATTTTATGAAACTCCATGTGTCAAAATCCATGATCACAGTTCCTTTCTATACATTATTCTTAATTTACAATGTTTCATTACCTATCACACCCCTATTTCATTAGGCCATCTTATTTCTTTAGACTTAGTAAGGTAACTGCTTTCAAAGGGAAAGCCAAATACCTTGTTGATTTTCTTAGAGAAGCTTTTAATTTTAATATTGTTAAAGTATTTGCTCAGAATTCCTTATTGAATTTTTTTTTCTAGAATGCCATAACCAAGTCAGAATGCTTACTGGTATGGATATTGGCCATTTCCTTGATTTAATTCAGTTGTACTGCTGAATTTTAGTATGATTTTTAATTAATATTTTTGTCATTTCTATCTTCTACTTTTTAAGTGTGAGAAGCTGTTGCCTCTTTGAACCCCAAGGTCTCTTTTACCATGCACATTTTCTGTTGCTTTCAAATGTTCTGAAGTTGTCCAACTTTTTTTGAGCTGCTTTTTTTTGGCCACATTATGTAATACAAGTATTGTTTTCTGCCTCTTTCTAGACCTACAGGAGCTCTTTAGAATCATGATCATCTAATTTACAACAGGCAGGAACTTTATCAAATTCTATATTATTTCAAAACATCTATCTTCTTTGTTCTACAAAATAGTCCCTTTATATCCAGGTTCTCCTCTCCCAATCTGCTCCCAATTTGACTTTCCACATGGCTTCGAGAATGATCTGGCCTGAAGCAGCTACTTGTTAATTTTTGAGTTGAACTCAATGTTGTTGAATGGTGTTCTCTACCCCTTTGGGTGCACTTGCAAAGGGATTCTAGGAAAGAAATAAATCTGAATTTTTCATGGGAGATTAACATCCCCACCTTTGAAGGAAAGGCATTTTCTACTCTACTCCTATCTTCACTTTCATGGTCAAGTTTAAGAGTTCTCAAAATGTTATTTTAATAGTTTAAATCATGCCAAATGGTACGCATCTAGATGCCATGCCCCCACATATCTTTTAATTCAAAATAACTTAATGGTGAGAATTTGACAGTACTTGAAATTAGAATGTCTACAGCCCTTCTTTGCTTCTAGACAGAGTGACCTATGCAGGGGTAGTCTACACTCCAAAAGAACTGCTTGTGTTTCCTAATTTACACAGATAAATCCTACATCCTAAGGATGTAGGATGATAGTAGAAGGAATGTAAAGGTGAATCATATTTCTCAAGATGACCCTGTTTTAGTCAGTTTTTTTGCTGCTGTGACCAAACAACCTGACAAGAACAATTAGAAGGGGAAATGTTCATTTTGGGGCATGGTTTCAGAGGTCTCAGTCCATAGACAGCTGGCTCTGTTCCTTGGGGCCTGAAATGAGGCAGACATTGTGGCAGAAGTGTATGGAGGAGAAAAGCAGCTGGGAGCAGGGCAGCAGGAAGCAGATAAAGAGCTTCACTCAACAAGGACAAAGTGTAGGCACCCCAAAGGCACACCCCCAATGACCTACCTCCTCCAGCCACTTCCTGCCTAGTTACAGTTACTACACAGTTATTCCCTGTCAGGGGAATGCACTGATTAGGTTAAGGCTTTCATAACCCAATCATTTCACCTCTAAAATTTCTTGCATTGCTTCACACATGAGTTCTGGGGAGACACCTAGTATCTAGGCCACAAAAGGCCCACAAAGCAGAGGTTTTGCATTTTATATTTCAGTGAAGGGAGTTACAAAGTTCTCTAACATGAATTCAGCCTAATTGATGGGCTGAAACAGATAAAATAGACTCCAAAATGAGAAAACTGACAATGCTGAATCAAAGCTACAATTGAAATGGTTTGATTCATGTAGTACTATGATATTAGCTGGTTGTTATGATGTTTATAGAAGTTAAAAAAGATTGGAATCTGACTTAACCTATACAGGATGCTTTAATACAATGTGAACACACATACAAAATTGAAAAGTGAGAAAATTCTCCAAAAAACAAAAAAATCCCATAATCAATTTCACTTCTGTTATTTGTGAAAAATAATCTTTGCTGATTTTTGTTTCACCAGTTGGTGATTTAAGTATGTATCAGCATTCTATTACATACTTGAAAAAAGCAATTAAGGTATTTTAATAGTGGTATCATAATCTTTATCATTCTATTCTTATGTAATGATTGAATTAGATAGGATTTCATAACCAGCCTGATTATTAATAAAGTCAGAATACTAATTTGATTCACCTCAAAATTAAAATGTGTTGTCAATAAAATTTATGGTTAAATTAAAATTTTTAATAGCAGAAACCCAGTGAGCATAACAAAGCTTGTTAGCAGTGGTGCAATTTCTACAGAATGGCCTATTCTGTAAAGTCAGCATGCCACGGGGAGATACCTCCATTTGTAAGTTTTATCACAGGAAATTAATTAACAAAGCAATATCAGGTCTTCATCAAATACCTTTATGTACTTTTGTGGCGCTGAGATTCACTGTCATTCTTAAATGTAACTAAAATTCAGTCTATAACCCAAACTGACATATAGTTTGAATGAGACAGCAAAAACATATTATTTTTCTGTTAAATGGAAAAGAAAATATTTTTTACTAAGTTTTCCATAAAGTATAGGAGATTTTGATAATAGTGCATGATTTCTACCTCCCGTGATAAAAACTTCTCTACACAGTTGATGAAGAGGCATTGTCGATAAGAAAGACTCTTATTCTGAACTGTTGACACTAAGGTCCTTGTTGGCTAGGACTGGAAGCTGTAGTGAAAGAAAACTCAATTTGTGAATTGAATTTTCTGTAATTTAACTTCTGATAAACTCTGTTACATTTTGTTAAAGCATATTCTCCTTGGCAAATTTCTTTAATTTAAATTATGGGGTTTCAAATAACCTTGGTATGTACTCTAAATCTAATAGCACCTTACTATAAACCTTTAGCAGAGAACGACTCTAGGAAATTCAAATGAATTTGTTTTCTTCAGAAGAAAGGCCATGGATATGCAGTCTTGTATCTTTAATTATAAAATCATGGTTTTATAAGATTAAAAACTATGGTTTTTTCATTATTTCGTATAGTATTACTCTCAGACGATTCTCAATGTTTCATATCTGATGAGACATTTTAACTAAGAAGCATCAACAAGCTTTACTGAAAAAATAAAAATCTTGACCTCTGTTTAAGAACTACTTTATATTTTATAAAATTGAGGTAATTCAAAAAATGTTATGGTGACATTTTTATAGTTCAGCTAGAAGCACTAGCATTAAAGCCACTTAGCCTTGGTCCCTTTGTTAGTGTTTAATTTCACTTAGACCCTAATCACCTTCTCTCTCTTTATAAATGTATCTGCTATAATTGATGCATCAATCATCCTAAAACATATTTACTTAGGAAGATAAGCTATACAACCTTGTCTATCTGGACAAAATAGTTTATATAAAGTGGGAACATTCACAGAATGTGAATATATGGCAGGGGAAGATACCTAATATTTTATTGAATCCAAGTATGACATATTCAGTAATTTTTTCTGAAAGAACATTAATCTGTGATATAAACCCAATTCTTTGCTTTTATAGTTTTCTGCTTAAAGAACATATTTCCTCTTTCTTATTTATTTTAGAAGAAAACCTTTTAGAAAAAAAACAAAGTCATCATCTCCCATTTCCCATTTTTCTTCAGAATTCAGAGTATGCTCACTAACACACAGGAGCTAAAATAGTCCTGCTTTAAAACGTTCCTTGAAATCATCTGAAATTAATTTTATGTTGTATTTCTTCATATAGTCTCAATCATTTATTATGTATACTGCCTTATAAACTTTTCTTATAAAATACAGAGTTTTGAGGACTACTGGCTCTTCACTCTTTAGAGTGAATGCTTTTAAAATGACTGCCTTCTTCAAAAGTGGTCCCATGTGAATGGGTGAGGAGGACTGAGAACCAACCACGGGAAAATCTTCAAGGCAGTGTCAGGAGCTCCGGTGGAGGAAATGAAAGATTACAGAGAGTGAATGAAGTTTGCATGTGAGAATGTTTCCCTAGGCGAGTAATTAAGAGTCTCCCAAGGTAGATGCTGCAACTGTATAAATAAAAATCTTAATAGTGATCCTTTGCCATCAATGAGTTCAAGTGTCTAAAATCATTAACTTCTTAGTTTATACAGTTAATTCAATCTGATAGTGAAATAATCATGTGTATATTTTTATAATTATCATTTTGTAATTATTTTGAAGTTGGTGTAGTTTACTTTTTATTTCTACCCATTTATATATTTCTTACTCTGTAGTTTATCAGTGCCATTTATACATTTTTGCACTGTTTTTTCTAGTTACTTATCAATATTATTTACATATTCTAGATGCCTATATTTCAAATACTTTTTACTAACCTGTCACTTAACTATTAGCTTTTGGTCACTGGGTATTGATTTAGAATAATAAGAAAAAGAAATTGCTAAATTTTTATTAATTTTAAATGCTTAAATTAAAAAAGGGAATTTACCCAATAGCTAATATGCAGTTATTATAAAAAACATAAGGTCTACATACATACAAAAGACTTTTAATCAAGATACATTTTATATTAATTCAAAACAATCAGTAATTTTATCCCTATATGCCTGAACATTTTTATTTATTATTGCTAATCAAGGCATAAAATGAGGTCTGGAATGATATGTACATTCAAACTTCAATTGAGCAGCTTTGGGAAAACTTCTTAAAGGAGCCTGCAAGATCTTGGGAGTTCATATTCTGAAACATACCCAGAATTTGATGTCTTCATTCCTTGAACATAGAAATAGTCAGACTCCTTCTTTATGAGCAAGAGATTTCTAAAGTCTGGCTATGACAGCTTGGGGAATCATAAAGTTAAGAAATATTTTGCCTACCATATCTAATCCTACTTAGTGTCTCTAGTAGAACCTGGCTTTAAAAAATGTAACATTTTTGTAAGTAGAAAATAAAGTAAATTGTTGTTCTTAAATAATTGTTATAAGAGCCATATATCTGGAACCAATCCCTTAAACTCTGGTAAATGAATTGTTCCTGTGACTGCAATTTGAATTATATTTTCTGTAAGTAGAGCAAGCCACTCAGGAAGTCCATTTATGCAACACGTGTCAATCATATGAACAATTTAAAAGGCAAAACTTGCACTTAAATAGCCTTTCAAACAGAATCCAATGAAATAAATCTCACTCATAATCAATTGCTAGCTGCCCCAATGTACCACTCTCTATTCACATAAACATTTTACTTTTTATTTATTTCAAGACAATCTCAAGAATGATATAAAATTTTTTGTTTCCCTGGTTGGTAAGTACAGATTTGTAAAACATCCCTGAATAAATTCTATAAATCATTTAATGATGTATTCCAAATATTATGTGTTTTTTTTTTTTGTTTTGTTTTTTGTGGTGCTGGGGATTGAACCCAGGGCCTTAGTGCTTGCAAGGCAAGCACTCTACCTACTGAGCTATATCCCCAGACCCTTATTATGTGTTTTTGTTTTCCTAATTCTTAAATAAAAAAAAAGTTTTAGTCATAGAACTTGGGTGTTAACACACAAATTCCTGACAATTCTATTTTTTTTTTCCAATTGAAATGATTTATACTAAATTCTTCAAGGCATTTTTTTTTCTTTTTTTTGTTTTTATTTTTTAAATTTATTTATTTGTTTTTGGTTCAATGTACACAAATGGAGTATAACTATCGTTTTTCTGAATGTATACAAAGTAGAATCACATCATTTGCATATTCATACATATACATAGTATAATGATGTTTGTCACATTTTATTATCTTTCCTTCCCCACCCCTCTCCCCTTACTTTCCTCTATACAATCCATCCTTCCTCCATTCTTCCCCTACCTCCCCCCCATTATGTATCATCAACTACTTATCAGAGAAATTATTCAGCCATTGGTTTTTTGGGATTGACTTCTCTCACTTAACATGATACTCTCCAGCTCCACCCATTTACCTGCAAATGTCACAATTTTATTATTCTTTATAGCTGAATAATATTCCGTTGTATATATATATATATACCACAGTTTCTTTATCCATTCATCTATTGAAGGGCATCTAGGTTGGTTCCGCACTCTCGATATAGTGAATTGGGCTGCTGTAAACATTAATGTGGCTGCATCACTGTATTTTGCTGATTTTAAGTCCTTTGGTTATAGGCCAAGGAGTGGGATAGCTGGGTCAAATGGTGGTTCCATTCCAAGTTTTCTAAGGAACCTCAATACTGCTTTCCAGAGTGGCTGCACCAGTTGGCGAGGATGTGGGCATTTCTTTTTCTTATAAAATAGTGAGTTTAGATTATAGGTTTTACATTATCGTTTTGAAATTAGAACAGTTAAGTGTGATACAGAGAAAGTCAAATTCGCATTTGGGAAATTGGCTTCTGGTAGTGAACTCCATTTTTATTCTTAACTGGTTTAGAGAATTAAACAGTGCACCATCATATTTGCATGCAGCTAGAAAGTCAGAAGCATGGAAAAAAGTTGTATCAAGACTAGTTATAAGCAATTATTTCCTCCATCCACTTATTACAGAATATTTATGGAGTACCTACCTCTAAGCCTTGTGTGATAGGGACAAGCTCTTTGCCTCCATGACACTGGGGATTGACAGACAATGTAGAAGTAAACAGTAGAATGACAAGATGATTTTGGATGGTAAAGAGCACTATGAAGGATGATGTAAAGTGTGAAACAAAATACCAGATTTTGCTGATAGTGATAGTGATGCATGAAATTACAATAATGCTAGGTAAAGGGGTAGGTTATAATGAGGACGCTGATGAGGAAGAAGAAAGGATGAGGGGGTTAGAACTGTAGAAGGCAAAGGCAGTTATGGCAGTAATGGAAAACAACAAGGTCCCATCAAGTAACAGAATTTTTGAGAAATGTCTGCAGATTCCATGTTAAAAGATCAATAGTGTAAAGAAGTCAGGTTGTCCTTGAACAATCAGCAGTCAGTTGTGAACCACAGGAAAAAAAAAAAAGAGAGGGGGGGGGGGGGGAGAGAGAGAGGGGAAAGCGTGAGCGATGTGGTGAACTGCAGAAGCCTCTCCTCCACATTTCATGCATGTCCAGATTCCAGAGTTGGAGTTTGGACTGACATCCACCCAGTAGCTTCCTCACCTGGGAGATCTTTTAGAGGAATGCCCATTCAAACATTTACTCATTCACTGAATGAATATATGTTGATCTTCATTAGGTGCTCTGTAACTGGCTTCAGTAATGATGCAAATTTGTGAGACAGGAAATATTGGAGTAGGAAAATATTTCTTATTTTGACATGTGTGGAGAAGGAAGATGAAAGGTTTCCATTTGGATATAATAAGATTGCTAGATGCTATAGACTGAATGTTCATTTTCTCTGAAGATTATATATCTAAAACCTAATTTCCAATACAATTGTATAATATTTGCAGGTGGGTCCTTTGAGAGGTAATTGGAGGTAAATTAGTTATGACTATAGAGAGCCCATGATGGGATTAGCATTTAAGTGAGTAGATGGAAAAATCAGAACCTTCTCTCTCCAAAATGGGAGAACAAAGAAAGAAAATGACTACCTGAAAATCAGGTAGAGAACTCTCAAAAGTACCCAGCCATGATGGCAGAAAGATCTTAGATTTCCTAGCCTCCTGAACTGAGAAATAAATTTCTGTATTTTAGTCACCTAGTACATTGTAGGCTGAACTCATTAAGTCATGGGTATTTTTTCATTCTTCCTTTTTTCTAAACAGGTTGAACCTTAATTTTTAGCTATGTATATGGTAAACTGGAAGACAAAAACAAAAACAAAAACATTTCCCAAACTCACTGATAGAGATGACCCATGTGACAGAATGTGATTCCAATTTGGTGTGTTCAACTTTGAAAGGAAATATGGCAGTAATGAAAAACAAGAAGGGTTCCATCAGATGACGGAAATTAAAAACCTATCAGGAGAAAGGAATGTGGCATAAGTAGTGACAACAGAATATCATGTTCCAGTAAAAGCATCTCATCCTTGTAAAATGAAGTCTAAACACTTACCACCAGTTATACAGGCCTATGGGATCTACCCTCTGCCTACTTCTCAACTTTATTGCCAATCACTATCTATATCACTAAGCATCAGGCACACTGCCTCTTTTTTTATTATATAAGTCAAAATGTTCAGTTAAGGATTTTTATATGTGCTCTTTCCTCAGCTTGTAATGTATTCTGAGCAGAAGTGTTCTCTCTTTTGGTTAGGCTTCCCCCTCCTTTTTATGAAAGCAATGTCAGAATAAAGACTGCCAAACTCTCTGACAGTTTTTCTATCTGGAAGAGTGGTCTATTTTCCCTCAATTTGTGTCTATGGTACTTTTCTAATAAACTCCTAAGAAATGTTGATTATTCTGGTTCTTTGCCCCTTAGAACAGCAGGAATGTAATGGTCATCATAATTGTTATTGATGACCGTTGAAGGGAAAATTTATTTGGAGTTATAGGGAAAAATTAATACAAATTAGATTACAGAAATACTTGGTATAAAATGGACTACAGGGTGAAATGGAAGGCAGGGAAGTACCAATGAACTTTTTTTCTGAGAAGTTCTGCCATGAAGTGGGAAAGTTAAAGGTTGAGCTATTCAGAGGGAGGCATGGGTTAATGATAATGGTTAAGATATGGCATAAGATACTGTTTCTCAAAGGCATGCCTGATGGGAAACTAGCTTGAGAGACCTTGTCTTCTTCAACAATATGTGTCCTATGTCTACTCACTTTTGTTCTTATGTACTGTTCTATGCTGTTATGTACACATTCTAGGGCTGTGATATTATTGCTTTTTAAAACACCATTTTCCCCATAAGAATATAATGATATATTATTAAATGAAAAAGTGAACAGCAGAAATGACAGATGGATGGATACATAGGTAAGTAGATGAGACATTTTTGCGTAGGAAAGAAGGGTAAATAGTAAAGTACACATATATCTGCTCTTAAAAGAAAAAAAACTACAAGAATTAACCAGAAAATTATGAAATGTTTACTGATGAGGTATGAAGGAGGAGAAAGCAAAGGAGAGGGAGTGTTTCTTTTTTGAGTCTACCTTTTTACATAGTTATGATTCTTGGAAACATTAATATTTTACATATTTGGACATTCAATGTAAGTAAAAAACAATAATATAAAGCTAAAAATAGCATAAATGAACCTAGTAGTATTTCAAAAGTATGAATTACACCAAAGGAACGAAGCCAGCTAAATACAAACACAAGAAAACTGAATCAAAATGTTTCAATGCAGTGTATGACTCAGTCCAGAAATGGAATGTGAAGATTGGAGAACAAAGGCAAAGAAACTCTCTACTCTTTTAGTAGAGTTACTTTCAGCCTAGGGATAAATGAAGCAGTTCTCCAATTGTCATCGGTGATCTGTAGGATTGTGCAAATAAATGCCGAGGTAATGATGGGAACCAGAGTGCTTACAATGGATGAAGGTAAATATAAACATGGAGTGAATGAAGGGAATAAATGGCCATTTGCATTGGATAGCACTTGCAAGTATCAATATGAATTCATGTTATAAATAATAGTTCCATCTGTTGTGAAGATCAAGAAGTGAAGCAATGCCAGTGGCAATGAGCATGTGTAAACTCACAGACCACTACAAGAATGATCAGAGATTTAACAATTCATGGTCTTAAAGAAGACAAGTTAATATGTGCCCAGATTCATTTGGTAGGCTAGAAACTAAAGAATGTGCAGAAAGAAATGATAGAGACCAATCAAAAGATATCTCCACCAGCTTTAAAGTGCTTCTACTAACTGGGTCTAAAATAAGATTATTAATCAGGGCAGATTATAAATTATAAACCATAGAGGAAAAAACAGAAATGAGTCCATTCAGATAATCAACTAATCCATCAATCAGTAAGTAAAAACAGAGTGAGAAGCGAAAATTCCTTCTTGAAATAGAATTCTGATCTAAAATGACAGGAAAAAATCCTAGGAATAGACACCATTTTTCAGTCATAGAAAAAAATTGTTACATCAAAAATGGAGAGAGGGAATTTCATAATGAGAGAATTTTGCATAGTCTCAGAGGTTCCACAGATTGTATATAGATGAGAAAAGAAATATGGTAACTGCAATGGAGGAACCAGACACTATCTTGATCCGTTTATTCAAATCAACCTCCCCATCAAGGAACAGACAATATTGTCAACCTACTAATTGGACATTGTGAAGACAACACCATATCTCCTGTATACAATTCAGACTGGGATATAGGATCACAATGTAAATATAAGGAAGTTCCAATGAATCTATTAAAACACATTGCCAGTAAGAAATGGGAAGGACTTTAGTCTTCAAAACTATCAGTCATGAAAGACATAAAATGGCTGAGGAACTGTCTCAAGTTCAATGAAACCAAAGAAGCCTATCAACTAAATGTAATGTGTGTTTGGAGTGGATCAGGAACTGGGGAAAATGCTGTAAAAAAACATTATTTGCAATATTGGAATATGTATATTACAAAACAGGAAGATCATATCAATATTAAATTCTCACTGCATAATTCAATGTATAAACATGTGGTGATTATGAGAGAATATTGTTTTTCAGAGGAAATACACCCTGCACCATGATGTAAGAGTAAGGGCTAAGAAAAAGTTTGTATCTACATCAACATAGAGATATGTGCAATGGTAAGGCAGATGAGGAAAATGTTAACAATTTGTGAAGTTGGAAAAAAGATATATAAGGATTTTTACTATTTTTCAGTTCCATGAGCTTGATATTATGGGCAAATAAAAAGCAAGAAATGCAGTATCACTTTTTAGGACCAGCATTTTCCATACTCTTCAGTTACTTCAGAGTAGAGATTGAAACAATGTGAACTGGCTGTGTGAATGAACTTAAAAAATATGTATTGCCGCCCAAAGACCATGCTTTTACTACATCTTCCTAAATGCACCTTTTTCACATGCTCAAAATTTAACAGATATTAATAAAAGAACAGAAAGCTAGACTGATATTCTTTTGGCTAAAATGCAAGACAGAAAATAGAGATAATGCCAATTATAGAAGGGAAAATATTCGTGAGGAGGCTACTAAAAATATTCTGCAAGTTAGGGAAGCATCTATCAATATTACTATGACATTTTTCTGTGCTTCTGAAGCGTGCATATCTAACTTAATTATTAAAAAACATGAAATATGTAAGTTTAACTATTCAGAAGCTGTCACTCTGAAACTCAGCTTCTCTTGACAATAATATATCAAGCTTACTAATGAAAGCACATTTATCCTGACTTCACAAAGCAGGAAACACATCATTAACTTGAAGGTATAAATTAAGACATTTGTATTTGTGTCAATGATAATATGAAGGGTCTTGTAGCATTCTTACCAGGTGCTAAATTCAGCATGTGTGTTTTGAAGTTAATAACCTCTAAGAAAGGGAAATTAGGAAGCAAACATCCACTGCTACGTCATAGTGCACTTATTGTTACAGTTCTATGGTTCCACCAAACAACATAGTAAGTCTTAAAAGGTCTGTTTGAGAATAAGTAGAATGCATCAGACATTACCCTGTGTACATATGTAACTATAAGATCACTGGGACTCTATATCATGTATAAACAGAAGAAGGAGAAATTATACTCCATTGTATATGATGTATCAAAGTGCATTCTACTGTCATGTATACCTAATTAAAACACATTTTAAAAAGCTTTTAAAAAGTGTTCTGTCTTCCCCACCTCTTCCTCCTACTCTGAAAATGAGTGCAAGTACACCATCTGTTTTTAAATGTGAATAAATATGTATTTACTTGTTTTTTTAAAAATCTAATTTTATTTCAATTGTTATCATTATTTAAAATTATAAACAAGTGAGACCATTTGATCCTGACTTGCATATGATGTGTGTGTGTGTGTGTGTGTGTGTGTGTGTGACCGAGCAATCTGTGAGTTATATAATCAACTTTTGGTAATGTATAGAAAACCAGTTCTTTTTTAATTAAAGTGTTGTGATAAATTTTCTTTCATTTTGCCATGGACTTGCTGCTTTCTTCTTGTGTCTTAAAATGAGAGGTTAGGTCAATAACTGGGAAATTTGCATATTTTAAATGATGATGTTTTGCCTCAAGGTTGTTTCATACTGAGTGTTCACGGAAACTTTGGGGACTTAAAAATTAAAAAAGGGGGGAAATGCTGACTCTAATTCTCTGCACCATTCTATTATGTTAATTTAAAAAATGTTGGGTTAGCTACATTGAAAAAGGTTAATTTCATAGGTCTGTCTCACAAAACCTGTGCAAACAGAAGGAACTAATTTGAGTAGTGGAGAAAAAAACTAAGTGTATAAACAAATATATATTGTTGAAGGAAATTACTTGGAATATCATTGACGCAAATATTTCACACAATATATTTCAACATGCCACAGAAACCTAGCCCAAAGAAAAACATTATAGATTGACACTAAAGGTAATCTAAGTTCTTATTAATGTTTATGTGGGAGATACAAGAACTAAAATTTATTAAGTGTCAGTAATAAAAGTTAACATATTTTCTTCACTCACTGTAAGGTTCATGGTTGATGCCATTATAAAAGACAAATTAATAAGATTAATAAGAAAGAAATCATAACAAATTTATTTAGATAAAATTTTAGGTGACATGGGGGACCTTCAGAAATGAAGAGAAGAATGAGGGAAAACTGCGTATTTTTATGCTGAGGTTTTGATGAAGGACAGATAGTCACATAGAAGTAGGATTCAACAGAAGGAGCCTGATCTAATGATTCTAACCTACAGGGGGAAGGGCAAGAGGATGTCCAGGAAGGCCTTTCTGTTCAGATTCTTGTTGGCCTCCAGGTGTAAGCTAAGATACCCATCACATGAGGTCTTATGACCTACTTCCAGAGGAGGTTGGTTAGATAATTCTTTTATGCTCAGATTTCACAAAGAACAGCAGAGGAAGGTCATAGAGTGACCTTTTTGCTTCTGCTATTTTCTCAGCTTCCTAAGGTTCCATGTTTTGAGTAAGTGGATCTGGGCCCCAACAAAAGTATGTACTGTGTTGTCACATTCACAAAATTTAGATAGATCATTCTATTTGCTTCTTACAACCAAACTATAAGCTGTTTTTTCCTTATTTTGTACAAGAAAAAAATTTTATTTTGGGGACAGAAGTAATGTACAAGATACATACCTCAGAAGTAGCAAAATCAGATTATAATTTGTTTAATTCCTCTTAGATTTCTCTGAGAACAAGATTTGTCTTTCCATGAATTAGAATGTTTCCTATGGATAAGTAAGAGTTGTCAAACTTGGAATTGTCTCCCTCTGGTATTAGAAATGTTGAAAAGCTTGAACTCATTTGTGCCCCTGTAAGCCTAGGTAATCCGTACAGCTGTGTGCCTCAACATCTGTGTTTGAGTAGCCCAAGTTTGAACTATCTCTATGTATCTTCAAATTCCATGCACAGTAAGCTGTGAAACATTTCATCCTACAACAGGGATCACCAAGCATTTCTTACTCTGGCTCAGATGGTGGCTGGTGTGGATTCCTCTGTCTGAGATAAACTGTAATATAAGCATTCCAGCAGCCTGAGTCTTATGAGGAAATGTGGTTTCACTCGCTCACAGAATGCTGTGTATGCAGTCCAAGATGGGTCATCCAGGAAGAAGAACCTTGTGAGCAACTGAAATAGTTGATAGTTTACGTACAAATATAGAATTAGAGACCAGGTATCATTGAAAGTAAAATATTGAAGTGCAGGATAGCAAATATAACTTGTACAATTACTTGAGCTAAGCAGCATGGCTACAATAATAAGAATTAATGGGAGTGGAAGTCAAAACTTTGTAGTATATATTATTTTTGCTCTATTAGTATAATTACTACTTGTGTGTTATGTACCCTTTCCCCCATCCCCAAAAGAATGTTCATGCCCCAATCCCCAATACCTGTGGATGAAATTATATTATTTGGAAATAGCCTTTGAATATGTAATCAAGCTAACATGAGATCTTACTGGATTAGAGTGAGAAAGAGAAACAAAGAGAGGAAGAAGAGAGGGAAAGAGAGAAAGGGAGAGAGGAAAAAAGAAGAAAGGGAAGGAAGAAAGAAAGGGAAGGAAGGGAAGGAAGGAAGGAAAACAGATCTATGAAACAATAGAAAGCCCAGAATTAAACCAGACATATGCAGTCAACTAGTTTTCAACAAGAGCACTAAGAGAACATAATTGATAAAAGTTAATATCCTCAATAAATGTTGCTGAGAAAACTGAATTTCTCCATGCAAAAGAATAAAATTGAATACTTATGCCATATGCAAAATCAACTCAAAATGAATAAAAGACCTAAATGTGAGAACTGACCTAAAAGTAATCACCTTGACATTGTCCTTGCCCATGATTATTTCACTCTCACACCAAAAATGCTCTGGTGACAAAAGTAAAAATAAATAAAGGAGACAACAACAAAATAGAAAACTCTGTCCAACAAGGGAAATAATCAACAAAATGAAAAGTCAGCATGCAGGCTGGGAAAAAATTTTCCATACTAAATATTTGATAAGAGATTTATATCCATGGTTTATGAAGAACTCTTAAAAACAGAAGAAAGACAACCCAATTTAAAAACTGGCAAAAGACATGAAGAGACACTTTTCCAACAAAGTCATAGAAATAAATAGACAACAGATATAGAGGAAAGCACAACATCAGCCATCATCTGATAAATACACACCAAAACCACTCTAAGATCACACCTCACAGCTGTTATGGTGGCTACTATCAAGAGATAAGATATAACAAGTGTTGTCATGGGTGTGACATGGTACATTATTGATAAAAATAGAGACTAGTGCAATTTCCATTGTGGAAATCAGTAGGGAAGTTTCAAGATAAGTTAAAAATAGACATACCATATGACAGAGGAATAATTCTTGTGGATACATAGCCCCCAAAGATGAAATTACTGCCTTATAGAGAAAACTGCACTCCCATGTTCATTGTAGCATTATTCACAAACGCCAAGATATGGAAACAATCTAAATGCCCAATGATGGAAGAACAGATAAATAAAATTTACATTAATAAGATGAATATTATTCAGCCATCAAGAAATAAAGAGATCCTGTCTTTTGCCACAACATGGATGACCTGGAGGACATTATGCTAAGTAAAATTAGCCAGACACAGAAAACATGACAGTACCTTACCAATACAATCTAAATATAAAGGTACACATAAAGAGAAAATAAAACAATGCTTAATAAATGTTATCAATTGGACATGATGTGTCCCTCAAAAGCTCCTGTGTGATACAACACAAGGTTTAGAAGAGAAAAGATTAGGTTATGAGAGCCTTAAACAAATCAGTGCATTAATCACCTGATAGGGATTATCTGAGTGGTAACTGAAGGCAGGTAGGATGTGACTGGGAGGTGGGTCACTGGGGACATGCCTTTGGAGGATTTATTTTGTATCTGGAAAGTAGAGTTTCTCTTGTTTTCTGATCATTATGTGAGCCACTTTCTTTGCCGGGCTTTTCCACCATGATATTCTGCATCACCTTGAACTACAGGGAATAGAGCCGGCTGTCTATGGACTGAGACCTCTGAAACCATGAGCCCCCAAATAAACTTCTCCTCCTCTACAATTGTTAAGGTCAGGTCTTTTTGTCATAGGAATGAAAAAGCTGACTAAAACTATGAAGAATGGCTTCAGAGTGGAAAATGGGGAGACATAGTTCAAAGTATTCAAATAAGAAATACATAGGATGACCAAATGTAGAGATCATAGCATTAATGTACAGTATGAGGGTTATAGTTAACAAAATTGTAGTGTATTAGGGATTATTGTTAAACTAATGGACTTTAGTTACTTATGTCACCAAAAAAGTCACTATGCATAATGTGTATGTTAATTTGCTTCACTATAATAACCATTTTGCTATACACATGTGTCCCATAGTGTCATGTTACAAACCTCAAATATACACAATTGAATTTATTTTTTTAAAGAAAGGAATATATTGTCTTTGAAGGTTTAACCATAGTTTCAAATTCATGTATCATTTGCGAGAGCCTGTAAATATCCTTTAAAATGTCAATTTATGCTTACTTTTGCAAAACTACTGTCCTTATGGTAGTGAATCTGGAGGAGAGTAGTAAATTTGGACGCACACAGAGGGAAGAAATCCATGTGGAAATGGAAGTAGATATCTGAGTGATGCATCTACAAAGCAAAGGAAGTCAAGGATTATTAACAACCACCAGAATCTGGGAAGGGGTGAAGAAAGAAGTATAAGGCTTCTCTGGAGACTTTGAGCATGGCTCTGCAGACACCTTGACTTCAGATTTGCTCTCTTAGAACTGGGAGACAATAAATTTCTATTATATACATATATATTTTTTTTACCCAGTTTGTGATATTTTGTTTTGAGCCCTAAGAAATAGATGCATTACTACTATCATCTTGGCTTTCTTTTTACAAACTGATAATCTGAGGAAAAGCTTTCTTCCAATTCTGCAGGCAGGCACCGGACTGTGAATTCTCAAGTAGCCAAGTAGCACAAAATTTCTTTGAATCAGTAGTGCTCCAAATCTAAAATCTGACTCCACTGCTTTCCAGACCCACTACTATAATAAGAATGGCACTTCTTCAGAAGCAACAGGAATGACAGGTTTTAAAGATATTTAAATGTTTTGTTTTAAAGGACTTATAAACAACATGTGAATTCAGAATTCTGGTTGTCTCTATGCTAAAACTATGTTCTGTTACTGTATTTTCCCCATTTTAGTTCTTTGCATCTCTAGCTACAAACCCCCACTTTATCTACTTTATGCAATAAGAGTACAAGGTAAGGGAATTCAAGAAGTGGTCATGAGAGTATGTCATAAGACTAAAGGAAAATGAGAACAGGATTAAGAAATGAAGCCACTACTGTGGAAAGGTCCCACATTTCCTTTTTAACAGGCTGCATTAAAAAAAGGAGAAGAAGAAAAAGAAGAAGAGGAAGAAAAGAAGGAAATGCAAAATATTTGGTCAATTATACAATTTAGAGAGTTCATACAACAAAATCAGTTATTAAGCAGAACTATTTATGTGCCTAAGACCAGACACAGGAATTCCCCCCAGGAGTCTATGTTATTTTCTTCCCCCCCCCCCAGTGGAAAATTTTATTGAGGACATTCACTGTTTTCCTCTGTATGAACTTGAATTGGGTGTTATGAAAGACAAATTTTTTCATTTTATTTTTATTTTTATAGACTTCATTTTGATTCATTGTACACATATGGGGTACATATTTTCATTTCTATGGTTGTGCATGATGTACATTCATATCATTTTTGCTAATCATACACGTACCTAGGGTAATGATGTCTGTTTCATTCCACCATTTTTCATACCCCTGCTCCCTCCACCTCGCATTTCCCTCTACATAATCTAAAGGTCCTCCATTCTTCTCTCACCCCCCACACCCCCAAGCAGATTCTATATCATCATTCACTAATCAGGGAAAACATTTGGCCTTTGGTTTTTTGGGATTGGCTTATTTCACTTAGCATGATAATCTCCAATTTCATCCATTTATCTGTAAATGCCATTGTATTATTCTTCTTTATGGCTGAGTAGTATTCCATTGTATGTATATACCTGCCACAGCTTCTTTATCCATTCATCTGTTGAAGGCATCTAGGTTGGCTCCACAGTCTAGCTATTGTGAATTGAGCTGCTATAAACATTGATGTGGCTGTGTTCCTATAGTATGCTAATTTTAAGTCCTTTGGATATAAACCAAGGTGTGGGATAACTGGGTCAAAAGGTGGGTCTATTCCAAGCTTTCTGAGGAATCTCCATATTGCTTTCCAGAGTAGCTATACCAATTTGCAACTCTACCAGCAATGTAAAAAAGTGTGCCTTTTCCCCCACAGCCATGCCAACGTCTATTATTGTTTGTATTCTTGATAATAGCCATTCTAATCAGAGTAAGATGAAATCTTAGAGTTGTTTTAATTTGCATTTCTCTAATTACTAGAGATGTTGAACATTTTTCATATTTTAGAGACCCTCCACCAAATAGAAGACAAAGTAGGCCTGAATCTTCATCACTTTGGCTTATGATCAGACTTCCTTAACAAAACTTCCAAAGCACAAGAAATCAAAGCAAAAATCAATAAATAGATGGATTCAAAATAAAGAGCTTTTTACCAGCAAAGGATGCAATCAATAATGTGAAAAGAAAGCCTACAGTTTGGGAGAAAATCTTTACCACATGCACTTCAGATAGGGTACAATCTCCAAAATTTATAAAGAACTTACAAAACTTAAGCCCCAAAATACAAAGAACCCAATCAATAAATGGGACAAGGATCTGGACAGACACTTTACAGAAGAGGATGAATAGGCCATCAATAAATATAGGAAAAAGTGTTATTTTCTTTTAGTACCAGTTTATTTTATATATATATACACATATGTATGTATATATACATACACATGGATCTATTGTTATTTATATATGTATATATGTAAATCTGGTAGGAAGAATAACTCAGCATTATATTTGACATGGTAGTACTATGAGCAGTTTTGTTACATTTGCAAAAAGAATGACAATCAACAAATATGACTTACAAATGTCCTCACATGAAAGAGTGCTTTCATCTTAAACTAAGGTTAGATAAGGTTATTTATATAAAAAATTTGCTACTGGCACATACTGAATTGAATCCTTTTCATCTTCATTCCTCAAATATCATGAATAATACTCCATTTTTAGCTGATCATCATCATAACTCATTATAAAATTATCAGATTGAACTCTTCTGAAAAGCACTGCACAAAATAAAATAATGAGGGTGAATGCTGCCACTTTGTATTCTGTGAAGTAGTTGTAGAAGAGAAATCCCTCTGTAGGCGTTTGTTCTCCATCTGTATTTATTCCTAAGAAGGAGGGTCTTTCTTGCCTTCAGTCCAGAAAATTGCTGTAATACAGGAGATATTTCAAAGAAGATAGGCCAAGTGGCAGTGTTCAAGGCAGTTCTCTATAAATGGAAGCTATTTCCCTACTCTAAGCTCTCAGGTAGCTAGTGATGTGGGTGTAAAGATAGTTAGTTCCCCTTAAATACATAAAACACCCTCTGAAGACAAACTTAGAGGAAAGCATTGTTGCCAAAAAGAATTCCCAATTCTCCATGAGGTTTTGCCTTCTCTCCCATTTCCCTAGTTCTTACCTCTTTAGCCAATAGAAATGATATTTTAGAGAGATTATTAAGTGATATTATATTACCACTGTTCAGTGAATTAGACACATAAGAATAATAAAAGTGTTTCCTCAAAAAGGAAGAATCTTCTTTCCTTATTGGAATTCCAGGGAGAAGGAGCTGGAACTCTCTTCTAGGTACCGCCACTCTACCTCTTACCTATTCTGCTCTGCTTTCAAAGAAACCTCCCCCATCATTAAGACTGAAACAGAAGGAATAAAAACATTAAGCAGATACATAGAACTAATTATTTCTGAAGGATATGTGGGTGGTTGATTATAAAACATTAAGACGTAAAATGAAGCTCTTTGCAAGTGTGCCACACCGGCATAAATTGTGTGTGTGTGTGTGTGTGTGTGTGTGTGTGTGTGTATGTACCTGTGTGTATAATTAGATGTAATTGAAATAATATGGGAACTCCAGGAGAGATGATATGTTGTTAATGGGCTTTGCTTATTTTATCTGAAGCAAATTAAACTTCATATAAAATAGAAGACTTTATGAAATATCTATCACAAAGGATACATTTTCCCCAGTCTCCACATTTACCTATTTAACTAATTATCATATATATACACACATTTATGGGTATATATGTATATATATATGCATATATATATGTGTGTGTGTGTGTGTATATATATATGTGTGCACAAATTCATTCATACAAGTTCTGTTTAAAAACTTTTCCAGAAAAAGCACTTCCCAGGTATTTCTTAATCTTAAATTACATATGAATCTAGATTATTTTATAAAAGGAAAACAGAATCTAGGTTCATCAAATATAAAGTATTTTCATAATTTCACTATGGACAAACAAAGCATCAATAAAATGTCACTAGATCTTCATGTCAATCCTACACTCTACTAAGACTGTTGTTGTCATTGCTCTGTTTCTTTCTTCAACTGAAGATAATTCCAAACTCATACTATATCCTCTATATCTGTTCTTCTTTTTTTGTATTTTTGGTTCTTCACACCACTTCCCATTTTCCATCTATATTAATTAGATGTGCCCAGAGAAACAGAACCACCAGGATATATACATTTACATATGCAGAGAGAATTACTTGAAAGGATGGGCTCATGCAATTGTGGATCTTAGTAAATCCAAAATAGGCAGGAAAGGCTGGAATGGAGGAGACTCAAGCAAGAACTGCCTTTCAAGTCCACAGACAGTCTTCTGGTAGAATTCATTGTTGCTCAAGGGAGGTCAGTCTTTGTACTATCAAAGCCTTCAACTGTTTGGAAGAGGCTCAGGACACTATGGAAGGTAATATGCATTATTCAATGTCCAGTGATGTAAATGTGATGTCATCCAAAATAACCCTCATGGAAACATCCAGAACATATTTGACTAAATATATGGAAACTGTGGTCCAACCAAGTTTATATATAAAATTAACCATAATAGCACATATTGAAAAATAGTTGCCATCTGTGATTCTTTCAGAAGTGTTTAAAAAGATAATAGTGAATATTTCTTTGTGATAAAAACATATGAAATAAGGAGAATATGTGAATAATTTAAATTCTGATTCTACTTTCAGTTGTTGATTTACCTCAGTTAAATTACTTATTGGAGGTTTGATTTTTCCATCTGTAAAATAAGGACAAATCTTTTCAGTAATTCACATTGCATTAAGTTGCTCCTATTTAAGATATATAGATTGAATTACTTGTTTTCTAATATCTCTAGGGTTAAAAATATTTTATTACAGCTGCTTTTTATTTGAGTTTTTTAAAAAATGTTACAATTCAATGGTTACCTGATATTTTTAATTATATTATGAGCTTCTAATTCCATTAGAATCAGTGAATTTTATTGGGAAAATATCTGGAATCTTCTACTAGCAAACCTCTCTAGTTTATGTATTTCACAATTTAAAATTTAAATAGGGGAGAATATAAAAGAAAAACACTAAATCAAAATTATATACGGTAGGTAGTTCTATTAATGAAAATTGGAGGTCACCTATTTCAGCAAGCTAACTTCAACAGTGACTGAGATATGCCACAGAAAATACATTTTCAAGTAGTAAGGGGAAGACACAGTTTCTGGGTTTTGCTCAAATTTCCGTTTGAGCACAGATGTCTCCTTGTGTCTTCTCTCTTTCTGGAGGCAACCAGCTACCTGTTAGGGAAGCTCAACTAAAGTGATATTTTAATTAAAGTTCTTTGATTAGTGAGTGGTTCTTAAAAGTTTAAAACAGAAGGTAGATTGAGCTGCTATTTAATTTTTCTTATATCTACCTGTACACTTTGTATCTCATCTCTTATCTACTCCTTTGGTAATAGGTCTGGTGATATGTACATAGAACACTTACACAAAAGTTAAAAATAATCATTGTGAGTATAATTTAAGTGTCACCACTGTCTTTATTTGAAGGAATTATAACAGAGAGGACAAAAATACATTTTTTACTTTTTTTTTCTTATTTTTTTTTGGTGTCAGGGATTGAATCCAGGGGCACTTAACCACTGAGCCATATCCCCAGCCATTTTTCATATTTTATTTAAAGGCAGGTCTTTCTCTGTTGCTTAGGGCCTTACTAAGTTGCTGAGGCTGACTTTGAACTCACAATACTCCTGCCTCAGCTTCCCAAGCCACTGAGATTACAGGTGTAGGCCACTGCACCCAGCAGACAAAATAGATTTACTGAATAGGGAAATAATTCACCAAGAAAATTTTATTCATGTTCATTCTCCTACTGGTATTAAGAAACAGATTTATAGCAGGAAAAAAAGTGCATTCTTTCAGTATTTGTTTTCATAATTCAGAATGTAGCTATAATTAAACATGAAAGTTTTTGAAATCTTCAACTAATACATAAACATATAAATATGTAAATAAAAATACATAAAATCCAAATTATATATAAATATATAATCATATGTATAAATATAAATATATACATAAGCATGTATTTATGTATATATATGTATATATATTCCAAGGAAAAGCCTCTTTGGTCTTTTAATCTTAAAACTTGCACAAGCAGAAAATAATCAACAGTTTTACTTGAGAGTGTGTGCAAATGTTTTCATACAGCTCTGTTATTAACAATAATGACCTCAGCACAATGCATTTCCAGGGGAATTAATGACAGGGGGTTAATGGCCCGAGGCAAAGCCAGCCAGTCATGAATCCCTAAGAAATGCCCTGTGCTTTGATCATTATTGCTTCATTACAACATAAAAATAATCAGCAGCAATTACAGTCGGAACTATGGGAACAGTTCAGCCTTGAAAATTAACTCCTTCAGGCTTGAAGGTGCTGAAAATCTCACCACTTCTAGCCCATTTCGTACAAACCATCCTGAAACTCAAAGAATTGATACAAATGATACTGAAACATAATGTGATCCTGAGTGGCCAATATTCCAAATGAAATCAGAAACTTGGCTGGCTAAGCACAGAATGTGAAATGAGCCGGTGCGAATAAAACACTAAGCAAGTCAGCCTGAACTTAGAATTTTTAAAGAGGTATTTATCTCATGCTCAGAAAGAACAACGACAACAAAAATGGATTCTGTAATAGTGTATATTCTGATGAATTCTAGTAAAATTTTAAAAGTTATAGGGAAAAAATATAATCTAATCTTTCAATAAACATTGAAATGGGTGTGGTGGTGCACACCTATAATTCCCAAAACTTAAAAGGCTGATACAGGAGAATTCCAAGTTCAAAGCCAGGCTGGGCAACTTAGTGAGAACCTCTCTCAAAATGAACTCAAAAAGGCTGGGAATGTAGTTCAGCAGTAGAGTGCCTCTGGGTCCATCTCCAGGAGGGCAAAACACATAAACAATAAAAAAATAAGTTTCAAAAACTATGGAAATAAATGTTATTTATATATACATTTTTATAAATTTGATGTCTAAGAGCACAAATAAATGTTTTTTTACTTTGCATCTGAACTTTAAAGTCATTCTGCTTTTGTCTATAATGTAAACCTTTTTCAAAAAATTCATATGTTGCTAAATTAAAGTGGTATGGGTCAATTCTTGAAACTGAACACATATATTTAATAAGAATAGCAAAAGAGAATATATTTGTTCTCACTAATAAAGTCCTTAGCATGATGACTGACAGCCTTTTCCTTACATTTTCCCCTTTGAATGAAGTTTGACATTTGACATAGTTAAATTTCCTCTTATTCGTTAGTGTTCAGGACTCTTTCTTTTCTCTCCTGGATTTTCTTCTCTTTCCAGGTTTATTGAAACATAATGGAAATAAAAATTGTAAATTTCAAGTATACAAGTTGACGGCTTGGAATTCATAAACATTGTTAAATCATTACTGCACTGACCTAAATGACAAATCTATCACCTCCCACAGTTTCCATTTGTATACCTGTGTGTGTGGTGAGAACATTAAATTCTACTGTGGGCAAATTTCAAAAATGCATTATGTCAATAGTCCCTGACTTCAGGTAATTTAGCCTATGAATTTTTTTTTTTTAACTTTACAATGGTGCAAACAAAGTGGGATACACATATAGTAGAAACCACACAGTAAATTTCAATTTCGATGTTTTCCCAGGTTAGAGATATGTGGCACTATGCTCTTACCCTACTGGGCAGAGCAGTGACCCCCATCAGTTGTACAAACACAAGGTAAACTCATACTCTACAGTGTGTGTGTTGCTCAACTATATAGTTTAGTACATTTAAGTATGTTAAACACTGTTACTTATGGCATTTTCAACTCATGATGAGTTTATCGGGCTGCAAAAAATATCTTAATTTAAGGATTATCTCTGTAATTATAATTTTCATCCTGTACATTAGATCAGAAATTTTTCATCCTGCATGACTGAAACCATGCTGATGAAAAGAATCTCAACATTTCTCCCATTTCAAGTCCTTGGCAATCAACATTCTACTCTCTGCTTCTGTGAGTTCAACTTATTCCATGTGGAAGTCAAATCATGCAATATTTGCTTCCCTTAGTCTGGCTGTTTTTCATTTAGTATACTGTTCTTTAAGTTCATCCATTTAGTTGTAAATGAAAATATTTCCTTCCCATTTAAAGTTGAAAAATAATTCTTTTGTAAATATATCACATTTGCTTTATTCATTCATCTATAAGTAGATACTTAGACTGTTTCCCTATGTTAGTTATCATAAATAATACTGAAATGAATATGAGAGTGCTCATATTCCCTTCAGATACTGATTTAATTTCCTTTGGACATATATACCCTGAAATGAGATTGCTGGATCATATAGTAATTCTGTTTTTAATTGAGGAAATTTTGTGCTTTTCTATAATGTTTGAACCAATTTATATTCCCATCAACTGTACATGAGTGTTCATTTTTCTCTAGATTTTCGCCAAAGCATGCTATTTTTTATATACATATATATAAATATATATATATATATATATATATACATATATATTTCCTTTTGGAGGATAGCCATTCTATCAGGTATGATGTGCTGCCTTGTAGTTTTAATTTGCATTTCCCTGATGATTGGTGATGTTGAGTATCCTACCATAAACCTGTTGACCATTTATTTATTTTCTTTTGCTAAATATCTCTTTAGGTTATTTGTCAATCTTTTAATTCTGCTATTTTCTTTCTTGTTATTGAATGTTCTGAGTTCCTTATATATTTTGGATATTTTTCAGATGTATGGTTTGCAAATACTTTCTTCCATTCTATAGGTTGTCTCTTCACTCACCATTTTTTCCTTTACTGTGCCGAAACTTTTTAGTTTGATTCAACCTCATTTGTCAATTTTTGCTTTGGTTGTCTCTACTTTAGGGATCATAGCCAGAAAATCATTGCCCACAACAATTTTAGTAAGCTTTTTTCCTTTATTTTCTCCCTGTTGATTTATATTTTTATGTCTTAGGTTTTAATATTAATCCTTCAATACATTTTGAGTTAATTTTTGTATATGATGTGAGGTGAGTATCCCATTTCAATTTTCTGTATGTAGATATCCAGTTTTCCCATCATCGTTTACTGAAGACTGTCATTTTCCCATCATGTGTTCTTGGCACCTTTTTCAAAGATCAACCAAACATAGATGTGTGGGTTTATTTTTGGGCTCTCTGTTTTGTTCTGTTAAACTATGTTTCTGAGTTTATGCCAGCATCATACTGTTTTGAATATTTTAGCTTTGTAGTATTCCTTGAAATAAGGAAATGTGATGCTTCCAACTTTGTTCTTGTTCAGTTTTGGTTTGGATATACAGGATCTTTTGTGGCTCCTTGTGAATTTTAGAATTTTTTTTTCTTCTGTGAAAAAATGCCATTGGAATTTTGTAAAGGATTACTCTGAATCTGTAGATTGATTTCCTTGATTAGTGCAGATGGTCTACCATACTAATTCTTCCAGTCCATGGAATAGTTTTTCTTTTGTGTCTTCTTCATTTGTGTTCATCAATGTTTAATAGTTTTCAGTGTACAGATCTTTCACTTCCTTAGATAGATGCGCTCGTAAATATTTATTTTTGATGCCATTGTATATGGGACTACTTATGCCTCAACGAATCAGAAAAAATAAGAATGAACAAATGAAATTTATTAGAAGAAAGGAAATAATTGAGGGGAGCAAGGAAAGAAATGGAGACTAGAAAAACAACAGAGTGGGTTAATCAAACTAAGATAGTGTTTTTAAAAGAAATAGAAAAGAAGACTCAAAATGATAAGTATGAAAGGAAACATTGCAACTGATAGCACAGAAATAGAAAAGACATAAGAAATTACTATGAATAATTTTATGCCAACAAATTGGGTAACTTAGAGGAAATGGATAAATTCCTAGAAACAACCTACAATATCTGAGTCATGAAGGCACAGAAAATCTGAACGGATCAATATGGACTTCAAAAATTGAATTAGTAAAAAAAAAAAATATTCAAAAAGTCCAGGATCTCATTCTTTTTTTTTTTAATTTTTAAAATTTTTATTTTTTCTTATTTTTACAGACTTCATTTTGATTCATTGTACACATATGAGGTACAAATTTTCATTTCTATGGTTATGCATGATGTTACATTCATATCATTCTTGTTATTCATACATATCCATAGGGTAATGATGTCGGTCTCATTCCATCATTTTTCATACCCCCGCCCCTGCTCCCCCTCATTTCCCTCTACATAATCTAAAGTTCCTCCATTCTTCTTTATTGGTGAGATCCTCCAAACATTTAAGGAAGAATTAAAATCAATATTCTTAAATTATTTCAAAAAACTGAAGAGAAGGGAGTTCTCCTGTCTTGGTCTATTTGGATTGCTTTAAAGAAATGCCATAAGCTGGGTGACTTATGAACAATAGATATTAAATTCTCACAACTTTGGTGCAAAAAAGTCTAAGATGAAGGTGCCTGTACATTTCATATCTAATGAGGAATCACTTCTGGGTTCACAGAATATTGCCTAACAACAGTGACCATTCTTCAAGAAAACATAAAATTCCTCAATGTGCATTCACCTTACAACATAATTTTCAAATATATAAAACCAAACATGGCAAAATTGAAAGAGAACTTATGCAGTTCACAAATACAATTGAAGTCATTAATAGTCTTTCAATAATTGATAGAATGAGTAGACATAAGATCTGCAAATATATAGGAGACCTGAACAGCTCTAGCAATCACCAGCAATGTTGATAGAATACTCCACCAAACAACATTAAAATACACATTATTTAATGTACTTCAAATTTTTCCCCAAATGCACATATTAAGAGCCATAAAAACTCTACTGAATATTAAAAATATAGACATGATGCAAAGTGTGTTTTCAGGTAATAAGGGAACTAAGCCCAAAGGGAGAAAGAGAGGAGAGAGAAAGAGGGAGAGAGAGAACAAAATAACAGAGATATCTGAAAAATTCTGAAATTATTTTGATTTTATAAAGTCACACATCTATCTATCCAGGGGGAAATGTCAAAATAAAACGTAAAACTATTAGTACTTGAATAAAAACCAAAATGTAACATACTCAAATGTATGTAATGAATGCAGTAAAAACAGTGATTAAAGAGAAATTTATAAAATTGAATAAAAAAGCTAAAAATCTCACATTAGTAAGTCAAACATCCTCCATAAAAAACAAGAAAAATAAAACCAAAAAAGTTAAAAAAATTACAGCTAAAACAAATGAAGAAAAAAAAATCATAAAGATATGAGCAGAACAAAAGCAGTTGAAAATTTAAAAAAAGAAAAAGTCAAGCAAACCAAAAGCTGCTGGTATGAAACGATCAGTAACAGTAATGAACCTCTAAATGGACTGACCACAGAAAGAAGAAGGTCATGGTATACCAATACTGAGCATGACAAAGAAATGATCAGTGTAGAATCCATGGACTTTTCACCGAAAAAAAGGAAAAAAAACAGAAAGAAAAAAAAAAAAAAAACTTGAGTGAAATAAACCAATTCTTCGGAAAACACTGCAATGGATTGAATGTTTGTGTTTCCCTAAAACTTTTTTGCTAAGACCCTGATTGTGGAGTGACAGTTTTTGGAGATGGGACCTTAGTTCATGAGGCTGGAGTGCTCACAAGTAAGATTAGTGCTTTTACAAGGAGGGGTCAGAGACTAACTGGCTATTTTTTACCATGTAAGGAAACAGGGGTCAGCCAGCAATCTGCAACCCAGAAGTGGATTTTCACTAGGAACTGACCGTACTGGTATCCTGATCATGGCCTTTCATTCTCTGGCATTGTGAGAAGTAAATTTCTGTTGTTTATAAACCATGTAGTCCACAGTAATTTGTTAGAGCTGCCTAAACTGACTAAAATGGAAATAAACTTCCAGACCTCATCTAATAAGTAGTAGATAACCTGAAGATCCTTACACTGATCAAAATTTGTAATTAGTTATAAGTACTTCAGTGATGGAAAATTCCAGGTATCTATAGTTTTACTCTTAAAGTCTACCAAATATTCAAGAAAGAAATTGTTAAATTCTATGCAATCTTTTCCGGATAATACAAGAGAAGGAAACACTTCTTAAGTTATTTTATAGTGCCACCATTATTCTTATATCAAAGAATAAAAAATACTGTGGCTCAGTAACATTTGTAAATACGGATGGGAAAAATTTTCAACATTATTATGAAACTGATTCCAGCAACATATCAGTAAAGTGCAATGCATCACGAACAAGCTGGGTTTATTTTTTAATACAAGACTGGTTTAATATATAAGTATCAATCAATGTACTTGAGCATATTAACAGAATAAATAAGACATGATATGGGATGGGGATGTAGCTTATTAGTAAAACACTTGCCTAACTTATGTGAGGCCTTGGGTTCAATCCTCAAAACTGCAAAATATTAAAAAGAAAGTCACAATGTATCCAAAACATTATCATTAAGCTGGTTGTGGTGGCACATACCTATTGTCCCAGGTTCTGGGGAAGCTAAGGCAGGAATATCACTTGAGCCCACTAGTTTAAGACCAACCTGGGCAACACAGCAAAGACTCAATATAAGTAAATTAATTAATTAATAATAGAAAGCATACAACTATTTCAACAAATGCAGAAAATGCGCTCGACTCAATTCTGTACTTCATTATTGATAAAAACTCTCTACCAGTCAGGAATAAACCACACCACCTCAGCATGGATAAAGGATTCACAAAAGACCTGCAGCCAATATCATAGTTACAGATTTATTTATCTGCCCCTAAAATGAGGAAAAAGACAAGAATGTCTGCTCTCTCTATTCCTTTTCAACATTGGAAAAGAGTAATCACAATATGTCTATTCACAGATAATACACTTGTATAGATATGTAGTTCCAAAGAGTCTACAAGGAAGAATTAAGTGATTTCAGCAAAGTTATGGTGTACAAGGTCAATATAATAGCACATCATTTGTATTTCTCTATTCCAGCAATGAAAAGTTGATATTCAAGTGTTAATTTACATAAAAATAAAACAATTATATTCATATATTGGAATTCCAATGACCCATAGCAGTGCCTACCCTATCCATTATCCTTAACCCCCCAGGCATACACAGAAAAAAGATTCAACAAGTGTCCCATCTGGCTATATAATATTTTGTTCAATTTAAGTCCCGTTACTGCCAGATAATGAATTTCATATTGTCTTCCACATAGGACAGCCTAAAAGGGAGTTGTGCATACCAGAAGAACACTCTGCTACAGACCCCTTTATTATGTATGAGATGGAGCTGAAGGCAATAGAGGTCTGAGCCTCCTCTGGAGAACTGCCTGTTAGAATGCTGTCTCCAGCTACCTTATGTATGTCTTACCAGCAGGCACCTCAGGCTTTAGTAACTGTTATGTTCCTGGGAAAATTGACACGGGGTGCAAGGACACAAATAGTGATGAAAGCAAAACACAATTGTACCTTTTTCCCAAAGAAAAAAGAATGTCACTTAAGGAAAATCAATCAATCAATCTCTCTCTCTCTCTCTCTTTCTCCCTCTCTCTCTCTGTCTCTCTCTCTCTTACACAAACACACACACACACACACACACACACGCATGTTCACACACATTATAATTTCCCTCTATTGAGTATTCCACAAATATCAGAAAAATAAGGCCAAATATAAGCAGAAAGGTAATAAGATTAAGAAATTTTTATTATGAAAGTTATAAAGGTAGGTAAGAGCAAATTATTCCTTGGAAGATATGTATTTTTATTCCTTTAAGATGCATTAACTATAATTTTTTGAGTGTTATTATTCATTTTACCTTTTCTTAAAATGTTTGAGGAATATTTGGTTCTCTTATTCAAGAGCATCAGCAAATGTTCCTCTTCTCTAGGTTCTTTCCAAGTTTGTGATACCAGGAAAGTCTGCATAGTGTGGTGAAAAATGATCTCTCTCCCTTGGTAATGTCAATAAAATGTGTGTATAACAGTATTTTTTATGGCAGATGATAAACACTTTGACTTCTCTCCTTGCTGTGAAGAGCTAATCAAATATGGCAGGTTTTGTTTGTTCCTATTTTTTTTTAACTGTCACTTGTGCTCATTTAACTCCATTAAAAAAATAAAAACAAGCTCCAGTATTGAAATCTTTTAATAAAACCATCCACTTTAACAGAAAAGATATTCTTGAAATATTACTGTCTTTTTAGCCTTTATATGCTTCTTTTAGAAGTGCCTGAAATAGCAGTCCTAATTATCACCTGAAAATGTTTATTTTTCGTATTTAATATGCACATAAAATCCACAATATACACTTTAATTACAAAAACAAGAAGGAATTTTTGAATTTCTTACACAATCAGGCAACAATTAATTTCTGAGCAACTATTATGTTCCAGGCACTATGCTTAATGAAAAAATGAAATTCAGATAGTGGTTTCTGTCCCCTTTAAACTTAATATCAAGAAGGGAGAAATGTTTAATTTGTGTAAAGCACTAAGAAAAGAAGTAAGTGTGTAATTGTTTAATATATATATTTACCAAGAAGTGGATACCTGAAGCTTCTACATGGAGGAACTTCATATAGGATAATATTCATGACTTCTCTCTGACCCAACAGAAGCTGATTGGAGAATTTTGAAAGAGTTGAGACTTCTTCTCTTGTCTGATTTGTCTGCTGAAAGGAAGGGTGAACTCTGGTTGACTTTCTGACACTCTGTGGATGTGGTTATGCAATTTTGGGCTGAAATAATTAGTGCTGCCTTAGTTCTAGGTCACCGCCTTCAATTTAGCCTATGATCATTAGGGATCTATATGGGAGGGAAGATCACTAACCTTTGTTCCACTAAGATACCACCTTTGACAATTAATGAAAACAGGAGGAATTTAAAGCAGAGAGCCCTGTGAAATACCAGGAGAAAGCAGCCTGAGGCATATACTAGGATTTGAAGAATGAGAGGAACCCAGATAAGTAAAGACCAGAGGAATCCAAGTCATACAAATGACACCAGGGGGATATAACCACATGGGTAGAAATAAAAGTGACTGTCATGGTATGGATCTGAGGAATCTTTCAAAAAGTTCGTGTGTTAGGCAATGCAGAAATGTCCAGAGATAAAAATCAGTAGGTTGTAAGAGCTGTAACCTAATCAGTGGATTAATCCAATGGGTGGATTACTTATTTCAAAGGAGTGCTGTGTGGAACTGTAGACAGGTGGGCATGACTGGAGGAGGTAAGTCCTTGGGGGGGCATGTCCTTGGGGATTATTTTATCACTCTCTCCTCTCTCTCTCTGCCTCCAGACTGCTGTGAAATATGAAGTTTTCCTCCGCCATGACCTTGAGTCAAGATGTTCAGCGTTTCCTTTCATTTCAAGCAATGAAATCCACTGATTATGGGTTGAATCTCTGAAACCGTAAGTCCAAACTTGATGTTTCCTCCTCTAAATTGTTCTTGTCAGATATTTTGGTCACAGTGGCTAAAAGTTCATCAACACAGTGACAGCTTAGTCCATGAGGAACCTAATCTAGCTGCAGTGGATAATTCTGGGGACTTTATTCGATTGTATAAATATGAAAGCATTGAGAGTTAGATCAAAGTATTTAGACAGTTGCCAAAAAATATATTGTGTATCCTGAAAAGGGGAATGAAATGAAAATTCTGGTTGTGATGTAGAGGAATTGGATTGGAGAGAAGGATCATGGACAGATTGATTGAAACCAAAAAGGCCAACCAGAAAATTTAGAGTCCCGGCCTTGGCTAATCAGAGTGGAGTGGAAGGAGCAAGTGAGCTGATTATATAAAATTGGCCATTTTTCATGGGAAAATTCTTTCTGTTAACATAGCACCTTTAGAAGAGGAGAGAGAATTAGGCATATGGACTTTGTCTTTGAAAAATATTTGTGATCATTTGGAAAGATAATTAGATTGCAAATGTACTGATTTGCAGCTTTGATTACCAAGCAATGATTTAGAGAAAATGGAATTTAAAAACTTAAATGGGTCTTTGAGATACTTTAGATCTATGACCATAGATAATGTCTTAGTGGAATTTTGTCCAGGTAGTATAATATGTGTGCATCTGAGATGAGAAGTATTTTGTCAATCCTCTGCCCCCTTAGCTTGCTATAGTGAACTTACTAAGGCCAATCCCATTTTATGGGACAAACACTTAAAATGAAATAATATAATCAATGGCAAATAACCTGAATAAGTTGCCACTTAGTAACAGGTGAACATCCATGATATAAGAAGTGTTTGGTTTAATCAAAGATGATGCAATGATATGTAAGGGATTTTTTATGCCCCACAGAATAGTCCTGGTTGCCTCTGACTTTGCATTTGTTCCCTCATTTGAAAAAGGCTTCATTTTAGTTCAGGAAGGAATTTGATCAAGTTGCTCTGCAGTGGTCTGAGGCTTTGGTGAAGTTTCATCAGATGATGCACAGACCCTGCTTTGGCTAATGCAGCAATGGAAATACCCCATACATGGTGGGGACTAAAGAGTGTAAACATATTTGTGTGATGTGCCTAGACCCCCATTCGGCAGTGGCAGTACACTCGACTGCAAACATCATCCAGAAATCCACAGCTCCCTTTAGTCACTCCACAAAGAGCTGCTGTGTCTTCTGTTTCAGAGAACAAACAATTTGCTATGTGAACAGCTGAAGCAAGCTGTGTCAACAAGACAGGATTTGAATTATGACATGCTGCTGTGCCTATGAAAGCAGAAGAAGGGAGTACATGATTACGGCCTAGAGCATGTGGTTAGGAGGGGAGTAATGGTAGCTCTCCAGCATCAATTGTGGATAGAAAACATCTGCTTCCTTCCCTGTCCTCTTGAAAGATTCTCTTGGGAAATAGGCCCCTGATGCTATCACTCTGTCCCAGATCAGTTCCCTCATCAGACTGCTGGGCAATATTCGAATTTGTTGAGCAAACGTTTAAAAAAAAAAAGTACAACTAACATGTTTGATGGAAAAAAGGGAATGTGATAAGGAAATGTGAGTGCTTGCTGCATTCTCAGCCTTAAAATATCATCTGTGCTTTCGCTCCTAATTTTCACACTTCACAGCTGCTAATGGATCTCAGCAGAAGGAAAGTAAGACTGTTGACAGAAAGATATGTCTTTTTGTCATCTCTGTCATGTTTCTTCATTGCTTATTCTCATATGGAAAGTTCTTACTTGCCTCAAAGTCCACTGATACCAACTAGGTTGCTTTTCTTTTCTTCTTCCTACTTGGGGCTCTTTCTTCTTCTGGACGGTGGGGGAGCTATCTTCAGCAGCCACTAAAAGGATAGAAATAAAGGGTGATGGGTAGCAACAGCCTCCCACATTTAGGTTGATTGCTGTGAAATCATTGGAAACAAAACAGTAGGGGATTTGGTGAGATGCCCTGATACCAAAATGTTCCAGGTGTTAGAAGACTCCTCAGGTCCACAGATCCCGGATGTTTCCAAACAAAACAAACAGCATTTGCATAACCCACTTAAGATCCTTAACCAGGGCAAAGAAAAGAAAATTCAAGCTGATTCATCCATAACACAGGAGATAAGCAGTGAAACATGGTTTGGTCTCTTAAAGCTCTGAAGGCATTATGTAATGATACCAGTCTTTCAGAGAGAGTCAGACTCCTGGGGTTTCCCAGCCAAATATAGTCTCAAAAACAGTTCTGCATTCCTTTGTTCATCCTCTTCATTTCCTGTCAGGAGTCTGGAGTTAAATTTCATTCAGATATGCTCAAAAACTATTTCTGTTCTACATGGTTTATTTTCTAAACTGTTTTCTCATGATTGTTTCTAGCTAATACAGTGAAAATACGGTTTCCCTGACCCCCATCTTATTTTGCTTATGTTATTCTTTTTTGTTGTTGTCCTGTGACGTTCTGTCAATTTTTCTCTACCCTAAAAGTAAGAATGTATTTGATTTGCACAAGATACAACTGGAAAGTTGTGTATGACTTCCTTTAAACTTATTCCCGTTCACTATTTTCCATTTGCTTGTTACTGTCTATGTGGTAAAACTTCATAATATTACCTTTTAAAAGATCTTATCAGCAAACACTCATATTTTATTAATCTCATCCATACAGCACGAGCAGGTTTTTAGGATGTTCTCTTTTTGTTATTTCGTTTCTTGTCATTATGAAAAAAAGTTTTTCCAGTGCATTTTGATAATTTCTTATGATCAATCATCTGGTCTTATGGTTTCTTTACCAAATAATACAAACTGAACATTGAGAATGAAGAACTTCACAGTTCACTATGGCACTTTGAGGCAGAAAAGAATAGGCCAGAAAACATTTTCACTGCCAACAGAAAAATGCCAGAAGAAAGAGGTTTCTTTTCAGAGCATAGACTCAAAATTACCAGCCAATTCATATACAAATACTCACCATCATATAAAACAAACTCAAAGTCTTCTCATTTTAAACAATCATTTCACAAGTATTTGGAATTTTCCAGGTATAATGGAAGGATTATGGACTTTGCAATCAAACATATCTGGTTTTGATTAGCTATATGACCTTGGAGATTTAACCTCTCAAAACCTCAGTTCTCATTTATTAAATGGATTTAATAACAACAACTGCAGAGTGTGGTTGGGAGGATTAAATGAATTTCAGATAGCATCTGGCACCCAGCAAACACCCTGAATATATAATATTTCAGGTACTGAAAATTGAAATAAGTCTACTTCCCTTCTGTCAATAAATATTTTATTTAATAAAGCACCTGACAGCAGGAATTTGACAATTTTCCTGAAAAAAAAAAAGGAATGCAATAATATCTTCACCAAATATCTAGTTATGGTATAGAATGAATGTTAAAAGGGAAAAAGAAGAGAGAACAGTACAATAATTGGAGAATAGTTCTTTGATGAGTTAAGACTTACGTTTGACCATGAATAATACATGGGATTAAAAATAGTGGAGCAAGAGGGAAGGGCCATGAGGTGAAGTAAACTCCATTAAACAAGGTGTGCTGACAAGAATTATCACACTGTTGGGGCAGTAAAATCTATGTAATGCAAGATGCTTTGTGTGTTGGAATAAAATATTAATACATAAGTTTAGCTCAGTTTAAGGAGAATATTGAAAACTTTTGAGAAGGGTTTAATATTAATATATTGACCTGGGGACATAGCTCAGTTGGTAGAGTGCTTGCCTCACAAGCACAAAGCCCTGGGTTCAAACCCCAGCACTGCAAAAATAAATAAATAAATAGATAAATAAATAAATAAAATTAATATATTAAATGGATAGGAGCAAATTTGTTTCATTGAGCAGACAGTAAACTGAGTATAATTTAATTGTTGCATAGTTGGCAAAGAAGAGTTAGAGAGCAAACAGCAAGTGAGGAAGAATTTTCTTAACAGTAGGCAGATTTATATTTTAGCTTCTATGGCTAAAAATTTAAAACTGAGCAATGGAAAACCATGGTGAAGGAATTTCCTGGACTGGTGCAATGACAATTTTAAAAGCAATAGCTATGGTACTTGATGCATGCAGTGCAGAGGAAAAGACTGATTTATGCATTGTGGTTCTATGAATTTCAGACAACAATTTCCACGAGCTAGAACATGGCTTCCAGGAATGGATATAGGGTAACGAACATGGATAGGATAGTGACAAATAAAATAATGAAGTGAAATAGGGTAATGGAAGACAGAGATACAGAACAATTGGGATCAAGATATTTATAAGGAAGGACTTCACCAGTACCAATGTGGGACACATATTTTGTAAATAATCAAATTACCGGGATGTTAAGGCTAAATAACAGTTAGGCTTTATTCCTTTTAAAAGATGAACAAGATGAAAGAGAAGGATATAAAGAAAGTGGAGAATAAAAAGTATTAACAAATAAATATTTAAGGAAAAAAGACAAGTTTAGAGTCCAAATAGGGACATAAGTACCATGTCAAAGATAAGATTTTTGATATAGTATGTATGAGCATTCCTCACCTTGAAAACTCAAAAATGGATGAAAACAGAGGGAACAGAGGGCATCAATTTTAGTGCAAAGTTGCAAGTGGCCCTCCTGAGAGCAGTTACCAGAGTGGTACAGCTTGAGTGATTGAGGGGACAGGGATTAAAATTCACATTTGAAGAAATAGAAGTAGTGAGTTCAGATTTGTCTTTTGACTTATTAGAGAGAGTAATGTAAGGTCTGCAGTGGAGAAAAGGGGTATTTATTTATTTTTGAGGCAGGGGAATGAAGCAACTTTATAGAAAAAGGAAAATCAACTAAGGCAAAAGACACTGAATGAACAGGTGTTGTGGATTTTATTGATAAAACCTGCTCTTTTGTAGATGCCAATATAAAATGGCACCAAATTTTGAAGTGTTATACCAGAAGACAAGAAAGCCAATTTTTTATTTTTTTTAATCAGCAAAGAAACGGAATGGAACAAGAGTGGGAAGAATTTTAAACGATTGAAATAGTTACTGTGGGGGACAAAGTAAGAATAGAACATAAAAAGAGCTTAGCTATCGTAATTATTGTATGCATTCATCACATATGTGGACTCCGTACATCATCTTTCAATAAAGTGAAAAAGAGTACACAGTTAAGTCCAAGGATATATGATTATGTGCCTGCAGTGCAAGGGGTGAGTGGTTCTACAGTACTATAAAGGGGACCTGGAGATGACAGTTCACAATATGCAGCCAATCCAGAAAGGTGAGTGGATTCAATTCAGTTTCACTAACCTTTATGGGAGGTGTCCAGTTTCAAGGCTTGGTGCTAAGTCCCAGTAAGTGAAGAAAGAAAAAGACCAGGAAAATGAGCAGGTGTTGAAGGATCAGAGGTCACAATGAAAGTGAAGAATAAAAATTAAAAAAAAAATGAGAGCAGATGTGAAAGTGGAGCAAATTAAAAACTATAAGTCACAGAAAAATCATTCAAGTTCCAACAATAGACAAGGTCTGAGATGGGGCTTTGCCATTTAATTATAAGTCATTGCGATTGAGAATGCCACAAAGTGGTGGTGCCAGGATGCCACATAGATAAACAGAGCAGAAGGGCATCAAATAGTCTCTGGAAGAAATTTCATCAATGAAATCATTAAGGTACATCTACACCACAGTAAGAGTAACCAGTGAAAGATATGGAGGGTATCATGGATTTCAGGAGAGGAAGTTTTAAGAAACAGCAATGATTTTAAAAAGTCTTTTAAACCACGAGTGAAAAATAAGAAATTTGTATACCATTCATCCTAGTTCAGTAACTCAGAAGGGTCAGAAAGTAAGTGCACATATAATTTTAAAAGTATTGATAGATCTTTTTTGAAGGTAGTTTTAACATATACTACTACAAATAAGATACAAGAATTCTAGTTGCTTATTGGCCTTCACAAAGTTTGGTGTTTTTATTCTTTTAAATTTTAATATTTCATTGGGTGTGTAATGATATACCATAGTGATTTTAATTTGTATTTCCCCGATAATTAATGATTTGGTTCCCCTTTTCTTGTATTTATCTATTCCAATATTTTGTCTATTTATATTGGGTTGACATTTTATTATTGACTTATAAGGTGTTATTTTATCTCCTTACAGCTCATCCATTATTGTACATGTCTTCCTTTATGTAGGCATACTTTAATTTTTATAAGTAAACTTTCTGTAGTATTTAAAATTTCTCAGTGTTATTTTCCATTTTCTGTTGCTATTATATATAAGTACAAATAATTTTATATCAACCTTGTATTTGTTGACTTTGGTAAATTCATTCATTAGTTCTAGTACCTGCTTTGTAGATATCTTAATATATTACGTATTTTTAAAAGAATCTTGTCAGCTATGAACTGTGTTTCACTGCTTCCTTTCTGATCTATTTTCCTTATATTTCTTTGTCCTTTATTGTGTTGGGAAGGACTTGCAATATGAAACTGAGCATAAGTGACGGTGAGAGATACTTGCCTTATTACTAATCTCATAGGAAAAGTGGCCAGTCTATTTTTTCTTTTTCTGGGGGGTACTAGAGATTTAACCCAGGAAGGGGCACTTTACCACTGAACAACATTCCCAAAGCTTTTAATTAATTAATTAATTAATTTTTATGTTTAATTTTGAGGTAAGTTCTCACCAAATTGCTTAGGACCTCACTAAGTTTCTGAGGCTGACCTTGTACTTTGGATCCTCCTGTCTCAGCCTCTGAAGTTGGTGGGATTACAGGCCACCACAATGGGTAAAGTGGCCAGTCTTTGACCATTAAATATCATCCTGGCTGAAGATATTTTGTATATTCTTTTCTTCAAATTCAAGATGTTTTCTTCTATTTTTCTTTGCTGAGGTCTGTTAACTGAATGGATATGGATTAGTTTTAAAGGATTTTACTTTTTCTATTGAGATGATTGCATGATTTTCCTTTTATCCTTTTAATATGATAAATTGCATTGACTTTAACAAATATGAAACTAACTTTGCATTCCTGGTTTGATACCCACTCAATCATCATGTTGACATAACATGTATTCCTGAATTTGATTTTTTGATATATTGTAGAGAATTGCTACATCTATGGTCATCAGGCATTCTTGCATCTATGTTAATCAGGGACATTGAACTATAGTTTGCTTTTGTACATAGTGTCTTTGTCTGCTTTGTTATTAGGGAAATTACTGTTTTACTAAACAAATTGGAATTGTCCTGCTTAATTTTCTTTACATTAATGTTCAATTCATATTGTGTTTCTTTTAAATGTTCAATAGAATTCAAAAGCAAATCCATCAGAGGCTGCAGGTTGCTATGTGAAAAGGATTTTGAGTGACTTAATTTTACATAATTACAAATAGTTAAGCATTTCCTATTAATCTCACGTGAGTTTTGGTATGAAAAATTTTTAAAGAATTTGTTTGACCTAAGATTTTTTTTGCCCAATTTTTTGTTAGCTCCATATTTTGATAATTCTGGTTTTGCTTATTTAAATTAGGTAGACCTCTTTGAAACATTTTCTGGTGTTTACCCTAGGTCTGGCAATAAGCATCATTCCATTTTCACAGTTTACCTGGTGTCAAATTTGTACCACTTCAGGTAAAATTTAAGAAACTCCCAGCTGTTTAGGTCCATTTCCTCACCCCTCCATCCTCTCTGCTACAGTTATATGTTACAATTCCATATGCCACACACACACATTTTTACATTTTAATAAAATAATGTATATTTTAATGAAATTAAGAAAAGTATATATTGCTTTTACTTTTAGTTTCAGAACTTCCATTGTTGCAGATCTGGGTTTCCATATGATTTTATTTCCTGCAGTCATTCTTGTATTGCTGTTCTTCTGATGAATTATCTTAGTTTATGCTTATCTGAAAAAAATCTGTATCTCCTTTTATCTTGAAAGTCATTTTCGAAAATTATCTACTCCTGGTTTGATGGCTTGTTCTCCCAGCACTTTGAAATGTCTTTCTCCTATTTTAGGCCCTTCATAATTTCTTATTTTAAGTCTATTCTCTTTTATGTTTTAGATTCTTGGTTTTAGTGTATCATCTTTTTTCTCTGATTTAAAATTTTTCTCTTCATATTTTGTGTGTAGTGAATTGATTTTTATGCATTATGGAGAAATTTATGTCCTTATAGCTTAATTTTTGCCCCATCATTTCTCTTCTTTACCTTGGGACTCCAATCACAGATCTGACAGACTCACCCTATGCCTTCCTGCAAGGGCAGGCTCCTGTCTGATTTCTTTCTACTTTCACTTGCTTTCCAGGGCTTCCGAGTAGTATTTTTATATTTTCCCCAGAGTTCATAGCATTGTCATATTTTAAACTTTAAATAATTTAAAGATTATGTGCATATAATCTATCAGAAATACATATCTTTTCAAGGATTAGGGTGAGTTTTATAGCTAAGAGTTCCCCAGATCCACACACAAAAAGCTGATTGAAGAGAGATTTTCCTAACTGCCACAGCACTAAGGTTTCAGAAATTTCAGGGAGACATCCCAATGAGTGCACATTTGCAAAGTTGAAATAATAATATTATCTATCTTTAAGTGTTGTTAGAACAAAGAAGATAATGAAAGTAAAATTCATATAATTTTGTCTTGCATATGTCCTCATTAACATAATTTATATTATGACCATTGTTATTATTCTTGAAAAGCAACACTAATATTTAACTAAACAAGATTCTTTATAAATTCCAGTTGTATTTCTTTGAAAACATAAAGACCTGTTCCCTAACATTATTTGAGCCTTTCATCATTCATATCTTGGTGTGAATGGATCAAAGTCCTCTTTTTAAGCAAGTTTTGCAAGGGTGGGCCAGACAGAGGACTAGGTAAGTTCTCAGTACATATCAGAAAGGCCAAGGTGAAAACCAGGGAACAAAAGCTGATTCATTTTTCTTTTACTATCTATAGTTTTTATTGTTGCCATATGACTCCTTAGGACCCTGTTCCTCATGTCATAATCTCTCTTCCCTACTCAGATGAACGTGCATGCACACACACACACACACACACACACATACACACACACACACACACACCACACACACCATCAACAACTACTATACACACCACAGGAAGTAACTGGAGTTTTATGTTCAAGTGAGAAAGTTTGATCAGAATGATGAGTTGGGGGAAGGTCATCAAATTTCATGACAAATTGCAAGTCAAGGACAGTGGATAAAGAATGTACTTTACACAAAACTTTATCTTACTCAAGGAAACTGCCAGAAACAGCCATACTGGACAGAGTCATTAATTTCTTAGTTTAATAGTTTGAGGTGAATTGCTTTAAGGGATGTTCTGTTAAGAACCAAAGCCATTGTAAGCCTTTGTAGACAGCATAGTTAAAGGTAGAGTTATTATCTCAGTAGTAATAACTGAATTTTGGATGTAACAGTGAATAAATGATTTTGTAGATTGTTATCATCACATGAAAACACATTTTAAACGATAACTCTTTAATGTGTTTATTAATGATAAAAGCAACAAATGATCTGGAACAGGTGAGGAGATTTCAAGGAATTAATTTTAAATGATCTGGCAGAGAAATAAAACTAATTTTCAGATTCAAAGAGCCTAAGGGCATAGTAACTTTTCACCATGTTGTTAGATATTACAGAGCAGAATGAACGTGACTGTTTAACTCATTAAATAAACAAACAACAGGCAAAACAAGGAATTCTTTAAAGTCATACTTAACATTAAAATCAAACACAATTATGTAGATGCTCACACCATGTATAAACACATCTTAAAAATTTGTATGCCTTTTATATATTGTAACAATACAAAATATTTGTATTATGTAATAATACATGTATTATTTGTAAACCTAGCAAAAGTTATGTTCACACTTTATTTTAGACACCTTCTTTAGAGGTGTAGATCAATTTGGGGAAGTTTCACTAAATGTGAAATGTACAGTGTTTTAGTTTGCTTTTTCACTGCTGTGACTCAAAGCATCTGAGCAGAACAATTATAGAGGAGTAGAAGTTTATTTGAGGGCTCACAGTTTCAGAGGTCTCAATCCATAGACAGCTGGCTCCATTCCTCAGAGCTCAAGGCAAGGCTGAACATCATGGCAGAAAAGCATGACAGAGGGAAGCAACTCACATCATCAGGAAGGGGAGCAGAGAGTCTCCACTCAACAGATACAAATATACACCCAAAGCCACGCCCCAATTCCCACCTCCTCTAGCCACACCCTACCACTTCAGTTACCACTCAGTTAATACCTATCAGAGGATTAAATCATTGATTGATTGTATCACACTTTCTCAACCCAGTCATTTCTCTTCTGAACCTTCCTGCATTGTTTCACATATGAGCTTTTGGGGGACACCTCACATCCAAACCATAACATACAGTAAATATCTTTTACTAATTGTAGAAAGACATAAATGTTAAGAGAAGGTCATGGAGATATCGTCATCAGTGTGTAGGATTCCAGAAACAGTCAAAAAATATGATTGAACAATTTATTTACAGCTACAGCTTCTGGCCATGAACTCATAAAATCATGCTGAAATTGCTACCACATTTATTTAAAATATTTGGTATAATCCTGGCAACTGACCAAAAGTAAAGTTTTAAAAGTGATAAATGTCCACTTATAAATCTCCATCAGGAAGTGATAAAAAGGGATTATTAATAACAATAACAAATAAAATATTCTAAATATTAAATGGTGATAAGTCAAAGTACTTCTGGTGGTAAATATTCTGTGACTTGACTCAAAATTTTTTTTGGTGGTTCAGAACAGATGTTCCCCTAGACCAAAATTTATTAATGTTTTATGCTGATATAATCATTTAACAATGGCCATGACTTCATTTTTGAACTTTGATAAAACTCAGCACTTAACAGTCTGTACTCACTAGAAAAGATAATTGCATCAATTTTAGTAAAATTGTTTTGAATGTTGAAGTATGATTTGCATGTGTCTGTGCAGTAGGATAGATATTTATGCCCCCCAGTGCTGTGTTGAGATCCTGACCCTTGGTATGATGGTATCAGGAGGTGGACCCCTTGTGAGGCAAGTAGGTAAAAAGCCCTCATGAATGGCATTAGTACTCATGTAAGAGACCCCAGAGAACCCCTCACCCCTTCCAGTAAGTGGTGGTATAGTGTAAAGTTACCATCTACACACCAGAAAGCAAGCCCACACCAGACTCTAAATTTTCCTCAGTGATGGACACCTCAGCCTCCAGAATAGTAAGAATTAAATTTCTATTTTTATAAGTTACTCAATTTATAGTGCTTTATTATAGCTACTCAAACTAGTATAATAAAAAGTTCTCTTAGCAATCCAGATAAGAAAGAAAATATATATATGTGTTGTTGCTATGAACATTGCCAATTGAGATAAATTTAAAAATTGTGACTTTTCACTTTGAAAATAGTGGGCATTTTTTTTCTGCTTTCTCTTAAAAGCTTCCATCTCAAGATCCTATGCACATTTTCCTTAGCAGCTAAAGATGTTGATGCCAATATACACATTGAAGACATTAGGATGAGAAACAGACTTCTTTTATAAAATATTAAGACATGAAAAAGCTGCCTTAATATCCAGAAAAATCAAAGAATATTACTAAGAAAGTCCACGTTGCATAATGGGCAAGAAGAAAAAACAGGTGTAATTTCAGAACAACAGCCTTTATTTTAAGTAATAGGTTTACCTGTAACATAAATGAACTTGCAAAATAATGAGGAAAAATTTAATAATAATAACCACGTGAAAAATGTGTTTTTCACAGTGATTCAGATCTATTAGTAATATAAAAATATGTTGAATATGCAGATAGAACTTGACAAAATATTAGACTCACAACTTTAAAACTGTAAATGAAGGGTTCTAGTAGTTCTAGTAGTTATCCTTTAGAAAATAGCATATTTCAGTTATAATTTATCAATCTGTTGTTTTTCTTTAAGACTATATTAATGGGACACTGGATAATCCCACTGATAGGAGACTATTCATTTTTGATAATTTATCATCATATTATTTATTTTTTATTTTGTTTCTCATTAGGAGGGTTTGAGACTGACATTTCTCAGTAAAGACTCTGTGTGGACATAGCTTTTGTCAGCATATCTTAGGAAGGATCCTTTAGGACTCTTAAGTTATATTACAAATCATTCTTAGTAATTTGTATAATGGTACAAAGTAGAAACATTATAATAAAAACCTCAAACCAGATGACATTCAATAATAATTTATAGAATGAGAGTATAGAACCTGAGTTCATGTCTCTTGCCCTCTTCATCTAATTCAGGGACCAGTACCAAATCAGACAGAGGAATGAACAAAGAAACCCAACGGGCTTCATATTCTCATTTTCCCAGATATCTGATCGAAGTGTAGGCTCACTGGTAGATGATAACACGAAAGTGCTTATGCAGGTTAATTGGTGATTAAATAAAACTATTAGAGTGTTTTTTAGTGAATTCCTGTCATTTTCAAAGTATTTTCAGCTGGATGGAATCTCGCCAAGCCTTCAAGCTTATGAAACAACGATTCATGGTTATTAAGAGCAAATGCCCTAGAGAGATTAATCTGTGCTATCCCAACAGGCTGACCTTTTCCCAAAGACATAGCAATTTAATTATCTACTTTGAAAAGCACAATTATAGTAAAATTCAAAACCTGATTTATAGACAGATTTTACACTCTCATCTGTAATGCATGTAAATAAGAGTCTTTGCATTTCTTTTTGCTAGGGCTGCTATGCATGTATTTTGTAACTAGTAGGTACTAAATGGTTCTTGCTTTATACAACTATGGTTTATTTTTTTATTAAATAATAAGTATTAATAAGGATAATATTTCAAAATATGAGGGTTTTGCAGTCTGTCTTCTTTCTAAATTTTGTACATCACTTGCACATTTATAAATAAACAGGTGTTTTTATAGCCTGCAAACCTGAGAAACTTGACCTGGATAGAGTTTCTATTTAAGTAATAGCTGATGAAAATGACATCACCTTTTATTTTCTACTTAATGATTTCATATTCTATGTCATAGACACATGAAGCAGAAACTCATTTTAATATGATCTTGAAAATTTGAGCTGGATATATAATATTAAGTTAAAATAACATAAATTATGCTCTGTGCTATCAATTTCAATATTTATTAAAGATCCAACTACCTGTCATCATAACACCACATCTAATCAGAGAAGGGAAGATATTTGAAAGCATATACACAAACATTCACACACTGCTATAAACAAAAATCTGAGAGGGTAGTCCTTTCATTTTTGTGTTTTCTATGTAGGTGTCTTGCTCACACCACAATATTAACAAGGAGATGCTAGCCATGTACAATATCAATGTCAAAGTCATCCTTGGGAAATCCTTTTATGTTCTGATGATGTAATTCCCATACCCAATGTTGAAGTAATAGTGATTTTTAAAAAAATTTAGCTGTTTAATCTGTTTATGTTAAAACATTGATGTGAAGTTTCAGGACCTCTTGGTTTAATTGAAACCTTCTGTAGAGATGCAGATATTTCAGTACAGATAAGATAAAAGTTGGAGACTCTCTTCCTGTTGCAGAGGAAGCAAGCCAAGAAGCTGGCTCAACTGAGAGCAGATGAGAGGCATGTACTCTCAAAATCTACAAATGTATCTCAGCAAAAAGGCAAAAAATATTTTGGAGATTAGTGCACTAAATGAAGAGAATGCAGAAATCAATAAAAAAGAATCAGAAGTTTGCAAATGATAAAGTCTGATAGCTTGCTGCAAATGAGAAACCACACTATGTAGTTAAAAATCCAACTAACATTGAACAAGGTGGACCCAAGAGTTACCTTTCCCCATGTTAGCATTGATGGTTCTTCCTCCCCAAACTCTCTCCATACACACACACACACACACACACACACACACACACACATATATGTACATCCTGGATTATGCAGGAAAACCCAGAAATACAATGGTTATAAGACATGTTCTTAGTCTCATTTCAACTCATAGTCTAATTTTAAGATGTAAATGCAAAAAAAAAACATATGCAGGAATATACCAAGACTGAACAATATTTTGGGACAAATCAGACATAAACATGGGGATGGAAAACAATTTTAACTTTATATTTTCTGGAAATTTGGTAACATATTTGAGAATCTAGAGTCAATGGAATATTACAAAAACAAGACAGGTCAATTTTTCTCTCAGATCTTTATCATATGACACAACCAATAGTAGCAAACTTATTCAAAACTATGTAGTTTCAGAAAGTTTGAAGTCATGATCTAGGAACTCATGAACTCTTCTCAGGCATATATGATCCCTGCTTTTTCCTTAAAGTGTGAGGTTCGGTATTCAAGAGAAAATTAAAATTGTGGAAAAAGTAATTGAAATAATAAAATGTAAAATTAATTTAGTGGTCTGTTTTCAATAACTCATTTATGAAATACTTTTAAATACATGTTCAATTGTCCAAAACATAGTAGTTGTGTATGTTATGTGCATAATTTTATATATATAAAGATAAGTTAAAATCTCAATGATTCTAAATTGTTTGGAGATGGAAAATGCCGAATCACCAGATTTACTTTACAAAAAAAAGAAGTTTATCTGAAGAGACAATATTGCATATTAGTTAATGGTATGCATTTACAAGTGTGTGTGTGTGTGCGTATGTGTGTGTGTGTGTGTGTGTGTGCATATGTGTGTGTGTGTGTGTGTGTGTGTGTATGTGTAGAGATATAAAGCAGGGAAACAGGATATTAAATATAAATGTAGGAGGTGTTTTGGAGGGTCCTGAGAATACGAGAGAGATTGGAAAATGGAGATGAGAAAAGGATTCAAAGCAAATTAAGAGGACTTTCCACAGCTGAAGAAGAAAGGAAGTTTCAAAACAAAAGAAACTACCAAGGGCCAAGCAGAATAAACAATTAAGTACTCCATACTAGACGTTATGAAATTTAGAATACAACACTAAAGAAAGGGTCTGAAAGTCTTCCAGAAAACAATAGTTTGATGCTAAAGAAAGGAAATAAAATATGTTAATAGCAACAGTGATTTCTAGAAGTTAATAGAACAGTGCTATCATAGATGTGACAGAAAGGTTTTTGAACCCAGAATTCTGTACCTACACAAGCCCTTCACAGTTTATGAAGGAAATTTTAAAAATTTAAAAAATGCAAAATTCAAAGAAGTTTATGTCCCTTGAATAATATTTATATCCTTCCTTCATTCCTTTATTTCAATGTTGGGGATACATGAGGTTAAGTGATCTACCACTTAATTACATCCCCATCCATTAATAATTTATTTAAAAGTTACTAAAGGATATTAATTAGAAAAATGAAAATAAGTTCCAAAAGAAAAAAAAAAAAACTTAGAATGTAAGGAGAGGTGGATCCAACCCTTAAAAAGGAAACCTGGAATAATATCTGTCCAGTAGACAGAAAAGTTAATCATTTGCCTATTCAGGTGCAATGTTGCATGTTGGTAATATAGCTAACTGGGAGGCTGAGAAATGAGGATCACCAAGTTCAAGGCCAGCCTGGGCAATTCAGTGAAACACTGAGAGAGAGAGAGAGAGAGAGAGAGAGAGAGAGAGTGAGTTTGGCTTAAGTTATAATAACATAGTGCAAATTATACCTAATAGACTCAGAAAAGAATTAAATACTTTAAAGGAAATATTGTCATTAATAAATAGTTTAGCAATATAATAAAGAAAACATAAGGTATTTTTTATCAGCAAAAATGATGGAAGGAAAACTTTTCCAGACTTCAGAAAAACATGAGCTAAAAAGGATTGGTCCAAATATGAAGCAAATGAAATAGACATTAATATCAGGTGTGACTCACTTTTCTGAGTTATGTTTTATTTTGATCCATTAAAAATAAATGATATGACAGAGTTTAAGTCATCAAGAAACAGAGACCAATGAAGTGGACTTTTGTTTCCTAATAAAATAATGCTGTATGAGTCATGATAGGCCATCCACTCTAACGAACCCTGGAGTCTCATGACTTTAAACACAAGGCCAGGTTTATTTCTTGGTTCTGCCACAGATACATGCTGGTAAAATGGCTCTTCTGTGCACATTCTTGCAAACATCAAGCCATAGAACCATGGTCCTTCCATCACATAAGTCTGTGATTCAGAGTATCTGATTTCAAGAGAAAGTAAATAGAAGGTGAAAGATAATTTCAGGGTCTATTCTAGAAATGTCGAGCACTTCCATTCATATTCCATTCAGTTCTATGGCCAAGAAAGCTGAAGGAGCACATGATTATGAGTGAACATAAAAGTTTCAGCCATAAATGTCAATCAACATTATATTATCTGTACCATTCAACAACCTAAAGTCTGAGAAGTCACTGAGTGGTGCAGTCACTTGGCCTTAACAGATACTAAAGAGCTTGCCTTCAACTTCCCTTAGAGTTTTGTAAGGTGACCCACCAGCCATGTTATGCCAAGCCCTTTTATTACCCCCTCAAGCATTAATTATGAGCCAAGGTGATACCTAGTCACAGTTCTATAGCCTCATTTAATCTGGTGTCATATGCAGATCCCTCTCTATTCTTTAATAGACAATAAAAAGTAAAACACATAAACATACAATTTGGAATGAATTTAATGTTTGCATGAATTCCACATAATTTTTACCTTCTTAATCCTCATTATAAAATGCTTCATGTTGTTTCTGCTGAGGATAAGTGAATCTTGCAGTAATTTACATTTTGAAAAAGATGGTCTTCCATTCCAATCATAATACTTCCATAAGAAAGAACAATATTGTCAATTAAAATAAGCATTTGAGAACTTTAATCTCTCAAATCAGACATGATTTTGAGCTACTAAAAAAGTAAGTCTACATGATTTTAAAACTTGCAACATTCCTCTTTTAATGGTACACCAGATCATGTAATTTTTCTCTTCAGGTTCAATCACTCTACTAAGTTGCAGCAAATGACACGCAAGTAAACACAAAATTGAAATCAGAGTTCATTGAATTTTACTTTTCAGAATTTATAGGTAAAGCACAGAAGAATTATATTAACAGAATAGAATATAAATATTATAAACTTTGCTAGTATAAAAATAAAAAGACAGAAGGTGTTAACTCAAGTGTAGAATTGGAGAACAAATTTTGTTTAAAATTGACAGAAGAAGAAAGAAAAGTAGAACTAGAACAAAAGTTGACATGTAGCAGAATGAAAACATAACTTGTTGCATAGAAGTAGGAGTTCCACTCTAATGAACCCTGGAGTCCCAGGACTTTAAACATAATGCTAGTGATGGGTTTGTATTGTATCGGTGATGATGATGATGATGAATTCATTATTTTTCTTGGAGAAAAAAAGAAGGCATTTAGACATCTCTAAATGTAACAGATAAACAATATAGACCTAAGTATGCTTATTCTGATTTCCGTTGTTAATTTAAAAACTGAAAAACAACAGCAATGACAAAAAAATGGTTAAATCTGCCTGCCTCTAGAAGATCATAATAAAGACAAAGAACATATAATATTATTTTTAATACTCTCTTGATTGCTAATTTTTAAACATTTGAATGTGTTACCTTGTACATATCTTTTAGAATAAAAGGAAATGATTTTGCAACAATAATAATAAAAGCATACTCTCCTGATATGGATTCACCAGTGACCATGAAATGATCCCATTCATTCATATGAAATGTTAGAAATCAACTTATCAAGTCTCTTTCAGATGCATGAACCATTTCTACAAACATTTTTAACACTGTTTTAATGCCTTTGACTAAAGGAACCCCACTATATTCTCAAGTGTGACTTTCCACTTCAATATATCACTAATCATTATTAGGTTCTTTATTATGCATCAAAAGCTAACTGATTTCAAACTTGCCTATTTATTCTTAAATTGATTACTGACAAAATAATAATATTTTAATTAAAGGGATTAAAATATTAGAAATTCAACCTAAAGAAATATCTTTTATCTCAAAAGTAGCAATAAAGTACATTTATACAAATTATACCAGTTTGTTAACAATTCACTAAATCCCATTTAACCACTATAAATGAGCACCGAGGGATACATCAGTTTTGTCATCTGTTAGAATCACTCTCCCCTGTTAACAATAATAGGTCTTATTATTAAAGTGTACCATGATCCGTGAAGAAGTGCCAACAGCTTATTTTAATTCAATAGAAAATTACCTCTATTACTATTTTAAGGATAAACAAAACTAAGAAAGGACTAATCTAAACCTCATATTGATGGAAATACATGGTCATTTAAGGAAGATTTATGCTACTGAATATATATTTTCTAAGCTCTTCTAATAGCAGTATCAATCTCAGATTTTCTGTTATTATGAATTCATAATCGCTTTAATTTCTTTGTAATTATTGTTCCTCCTATTTAACCTGTTTTTAGCCTAGCCATGTCAAAGACATTTTCATTGTAATAACGAATGTTTACAGATTATACATATCCATTATAATACTTGTTATAATATATCTACAAATAGAAATCTAAACACAGATTAGCCCATAAAATTGAAAGCCCAGCAAAGCTTCTTTGTGTTCAAAGAATTGAAATTCATTCCAAGGTAAAAGAGACATATATAGATTTAAAAGTCAACACTTAGAAAAGACTGACCACAGTGGCTGGGTACTAAGAGGTCCTGCACAGACTGACCTCTCTTCACTGTGGCTAATGCCACCTAAGAGGCTGTCCTGATGACCCAGACAGTCTGCTATCCATAGGTCCTGTGATCCATCCAGCTGAAGCCTCTTTCAAAACCAGTTGTAGAGGACACATGTGTGCCTGCACTCACACATTTATGACATAAAATCTCTAAATATCATTAAAGCCTTCTTAACTGATTACCAAACTTTACCCAGCCCCCACCCCCAAAAACTCCTTAAAAAAATTAAGATGAAAAGTGATTTCAATGGTATGTCAATCAATAGTCACTATTTTAAAAAAATGATTACAGATAGATGGTAGCTCTAGAACACTAGCTTTGAATCTCTCCAATATCTTTAAGAATAAACAGATAAACAACATCTACAACAAAGGTAGATGATCATTTATTCACATTAGTGATTTTTTAAAAAAATGAAAGCAGATTAAGCCAGTATTCCATCCAGAGTCTTATTCCAAAGACCAGGCTCATTCTAACTATGCTAAGCTACACTATGCATATGAAGAGACCATCAGTGTTTTAAATCTTGTTGAGCTTGCTTGATTACGTTGTGTAAAGATGGTGACTGAATGTAAGCATAATTATACACAAAACCCATAAAAGATGCATTGTGGAATTCTGACATCAAATTGTGATTACCTTTTATTAGAAAAATGGAAGAAGACAACCAATATGGATAAAACAATATGCATCTAATTTTTCCCTTGTTGCAAAAACTGTGCATTTCTCATTGCTACCTCAAAAACTCTATTTCTTGATTAACAAATATTTGTTTTTGTACCTCTATTACTGGTTCTTACTCTGCACTTCAATAACTCAAATCTCACTAATTACATTCTTCTTATAGGTGTGCAAAAATAACTGCAGCCTGCCTGCCTTATTCTTACAGGCTGGTTTTCTAACTTTCAAGTTGAAGTTCTTAGTGCATTTGTATTCTGACAACAATTGGTCTTCTCTCTACCCATAGGAATGATGGTATTTTTTTCTTTGTGTCTTTGGCAGAAAAAGAGTTTTATTTCTGCAGCTCACCTGAACATAGAATCTCCCCTGAGATATTTCCTGAGTTACACTGCTAAACATTGGCCTAGAAACACCACTTCAGGAGCATTATTTTTCAATTTACTCATTCACAAGGTCATCAAGACAAAATGAAAATATCAACATGAGTTTTCAGTACATTCTTCTTTCTCACCAGATGTGAAGCATCTTAGGACATCAGAACTTGAAATAAAGGAGCACCCAGAGTAAGGGCTAAATGCCAATGCAACATGTCAAGAAGTAGCAGATTGGAAATGGGTAATCATATTTCTAATCAATAGTGCAGACCAGGCTTAGAAAACTATGGTTCCTGAATTAAAAGTAAGAAATAAAAATACTTTAAGAACTTAATAATGGAGAATTTTCCAAAACGAACTGTTAAAAAAAATAGTATTCATCAATGGGGCTTTATATCTGATTCAGAAGTAGATCTAGAAGTGTTTATGGATGTATAACAGAATAGACATTGTTTTAGTTTCATTTTTCTTTTTGAATCTTTAGGAAAGGAAATCATTTCAATAGTGAGATAGAGTGATAACTATGGATGAGAATTTAAAATCTAATTTGACTTAGAAAGTATGTTTCTATAATATGGGTGAGTCAATATTAAAATTTTTTAATTGGGCTGTTCCTCTTTTAACAGTTACTCTTTTAAGCATAAAATATATGAAGATTCTGTAATATTTCAGATGTTTATTTGTTATTTCTAAAATAAGTTTGAGCTGTGGTGATTGGAATAATTTGCATATCTTCTAAAATATTACTGATAATTTTCAAATATATCTAACATTTCAGGAAAGTAGACTTGGTACATTTCTATACATATAGAAACACAAAATGGCACATAATAGTTACTTTTTCTCTCTATTACAGAATTAGTCTATTTCTTGGATACCATTTTAACATGAAATTTTCAGCTCTTTACTGAGTCTCAACAAAGCTTTTCTTATTTGGTTATATTTTTTTAATATATTCCACTTACTAAACATTTGTATTTGGATAATAAAATATAGCCTTCTGTAGACAAGTAAAAAAAGGGCTCTGAATCAAATCTCTTAAGAAATAGCTTGTAAAAGAGGTTTCTTTTGACCTAAAAAGAAGTAGAAAAATTTTAACTGACACAACATATTCTTTAAGTCTACATATTCAATTAGAAGAATAAGAAATTTTAACTTACTTTAAAATTAAAATCTCATTTTTGAGACAGAAGAAGATATTTCTAGCTATGTTAAATTATCATTGAATTATGTTCAATTATTTTCAAAAGGTTTATTCTCCCCACTAACTCCTCATTAATTTTTCCACTACTATACTGTGTCTGCATCCTGCTACCTACAGGAACTTAGAGAGGTACCGAGTGTACCAGATGGGTTCTTTTTTAATGGTCTATTGAAGGATGGGAATCACTTCTCTCCCTCTAGGATCTGAGCAATCTGCTGCTCTAGGAAGCCCACATTCTGACAGCTAAGGAAGTGAGAGGCCAAGAACCAAATTACTTATCAAGTGTAAATCACATACCTGGCAAGATGGCACTAAAAATGCCTGCTGAGCTATTGAGTCAGCTGTCAGAAAATAGTGATGTTGGAAACATGAGTGCTTGACTTTTCATTGTAGCTCTGTGCTACTTTCTGCAGAAATAAAAGACTGCCCTGAATCATCCCCTTAGCATATCCTTCCTCCAGACCCTCTGCAAAGGGACATAGAAATGTTAAGGGAAAATACAGAGTAACATTACAGATTGTTAAACCAGATTTACAGGTTTACCAGGTAATAAGATTGTCAGAAAACAGAATACTTTTATCTTGTGCTGATAAAGAAAATAACAGTGGATTATGGTGATTTCATACAATCATAGCAGAAGTCTCCCAAGGAGAGACATTCATTCTCTAATAGGGAGGAATACTTCCTTTTCTTACAAAAGAAATACGCTTGATATTGCAAAAAAAAATTGTCTTTCCTCTTCCCCTCTCTCCTCCCTTCATTTCATATCTCTTTGTCTAATCCAATGGAAATAATTGTTTGAGGTGAACACAATTAATATTTCATGAATCCAAAGTCTAACTTTGCCATTCAAAGTATGCATGAAAATTCACTCAATTTCTTTCTACATTTTTTTGTCCTATGACAACACAATTGTTATGGTTTAGATATGAGTTATTTTCAAAAAGCTCATGTGTGAGAAAATATAAGAATTTTCAAAGGCAAAATGATTAGATTAGAAGGGGTTATGACCTAATTGGTGGATTAATTCACTCTTATGGATTAACTAGATGGTAACTATATGCAGATAGGGTATGACTAGATCACTAAGGGTATGCCTTTGGGGTTTATATTTTGTCCCTGATGAGCACAGTTCTTTCTGCTTCCTGGTTACCTTGTCAAGAGGTCCTTTCTTCCTCCGTGCCCTTTTGCCATGATGTTCTGCCTTACCTTGAGCAGTGGACTCAGTGGTCTGTGGACGAAGAGCTCTGAAACCATGAGAAAAAAATAAACTTTTTCCTCTATGATGTTCTTGTCAGGTATTTTGGTGCAGAGATACAAGGCTAACTAAAGCAACAGTTATTTAATTACTAACATTTACAGATTATTTCTTAACAATAGCACATACACAGCTCATGATTTTAGTTCTTATCAAGTGAAGATCCATTTCTTTGAGTAATTCAGTTAAAGCATGATTACACTTATTGTCTGAAAGGCAGTAAAGATATAATTGAAGGTGTTTAGACAGGAAAGTTAGAGATACCTGTGTTCAAATCTTTGTTCAACTATTATTTTTTCAAGTATTTATTTATTTATTTATTTATTTATTTATTTATTTATTGTGGGTGGGGGGTTGAACCCAAGGCTTTGTGCTTGCAAGGCAAGCACTCTACCAACTGAACTATATCCCCAGCCCTTTATTCAACTATTATTAACACTATTTTACATTTCGACTTTTTCTCACTCAAAAATTCAGGATTATTTTGCAGATATTTATGAGAACTAAAAAAGATTCTAAGTTTGTGGCACAAGGTAATTACTTATTCTCCATTGTAGCTATAATCATTATGTATTTGAAATATAGGAGTCATGGTAAGAGGGCTAATAGATTTAGACTAGATTGCTGCTACAAGATTACCACAACTTAATACAACACAAATTTATTTTCTCCCAGTTCTACATATTTGACTTTGAAGATAGGATCTCACTTGACGAGATCATAGAATAAGAAGGGTGTATTTTTGTTATGGTTTAGATTTTTAATGTTCACTGAAAAGCTCATGCATTAAGCATTTCAGGAATGTTCAGAGATGATAAAATTATGTTATCAGAACTGGAATTTAATCAGTAGAGTAGTCCATTTGATGAGTTAATTATTTGAATGGACTCACTCAGTACTATCTCCAGGCAGGTGGGGTATGACCAGAGGAAGTAGATCACTGGGGGTGTGGCCTGGACTCTGACCATGACCTCTTTCCCTTTCTCTCTCTGCTTCCTAACTGGAATGAAGTGAGCATCTTTCCTCTACCATGCCCCCCCACCATGGTGTTTTATATCAGCTCAGGCTCAGAGCAATGAAGTGAGCCAACAATTAACTGAAACCTCTGAAACACTGAACCAAATACAACTTTTCCTCCTCTAAGTTGTTTATATCAGGTGTTTTTGGGCATATTTATGAAAAACAGATGAACACAATTCCTTTCTAGAAGAGGATACTTTTCTTGGTTTTTTTATTCTTCCTGCTTCTAGTGGCTGCCCACAGTTCTTGTATGAAGGTTTGCTTTCTTCATCTTCAAAGTCAGCAATGTCAGCCTCATCCTCTTTTTATGTTGCCCTCTTTATGGTTCTCACTTCTACTTCCCTCTTCTAACATTAAAGATCCTTGTGATTATACTGGGCCCACCCAGATAATTCAGGATGGTTTTGTCATTTTTTAAGATGGACTAATTAGCAAACTTATGTCTATCTGTAACCTTAACTACCCTTTGTGATGTAATGTAATATAATCAGTCACCAAGATTAGAATGTGAACATCTCTAGGGGACATTATTCTGCCTACCAAGATGGCCACAGATAAAAGCAATGTTTAGGTTTTGCAAATACAATTAAGATCAGATATGTGATTCGAGTAGTCATACTGATGGTTTATGTTGTCTGAGATAGCAGGCTGAGAAAAGCAGGCTTGGATATGGCCTAAATTCTTGCAAAATTAAATTCCTGATCTCTTATTTTCATGGTTGAACAAGAATTCCATTTTCTAGTGATGCCTCTATATTAATCACTCATCAATAATAGATTAATTATTAACATACATACCCACCTAAAATGTATGTCTCTTCTTAATGCAAATCCATATTAATTTCATTTTGGGGCTTTTACAGGATCAAAAAGAGAGAAGATATACAACTTTTCTTCAAATTTGACTGTAAGAAAGCCAGAAAGATAAATTTATTTTGTGTATTTATGACACAGAATAAAGGATAAAGTAAAAATCAATCACTCTTCTAAGAATGAAAATCTTAAATTTTAATTACTATTCAAGACACTTAAGATCCTAAATTTTAATGCCCCACATACTGTTCATTAACATTGCTGTGGTTTACAAAAATACTGGATAACAAGAAAAAGTATTTGTCACAAATTTTGAAAACTAGATAATTTAAAGAATATTGTAGACATAGGAATATTCAGTTAGATCTGGAGTGTTCCCAAAGCAACTGCAGGCAAAGAATAGCTAGCCACAGTTCTTACTCTATACCCACTGCAAACAACATCTTAAGTTTCAGTGAATAACTTTTTGGTAGCTGCCTGGTCATGATCAAGAAAGATCTTTTAAATATCTTCATTTTCTTGCCTAAACTTTACAAGGCTAATGCAGAAATTGGTCAAAGTTCAGGAACTAAATCTTGTGACTACAGTCTGAAGAACTCTACTGAGAAGACCACTGACCTTTGGAGAATTTGATACTGAGGAAAAAATCATATATATTTGAGGAAATTTTTTTTCCTCAAATATATATGATTTGAAAAAAAAATTTCCTCAAATATATATGATTTTCTTTTTAGTCACTAACAGTTGAGCAATTGGGGTGAATTATATATTAAATCTGTCACTGTACTGTCTAGATTAATATGATTTAATGAGCAAACAAGTTAGGTTGTACATTTGCTTTCTCAGCTGGGAGCTAAAGAATTGTGCTCAGATTCTTACAGGATCCTTTGAAAAAAGGATTGATGTCTTTAGCTCTAACTTATCAAGTGTAAATGGGTAAATGACTTGTAGTTTCCCTTCCTTCCTTCCTTCCTTCCTTCCTTCCTTCCTTCCTTCCTTCCTTCCTTTCTACTTTCCTTCCTTCCTTCCTTCCTCTTTTATTTTTTAAAATAATTTGAGAGAAATTAGTATCACTTCCTTTTTAAGAGTTTGGATGGGAAACCAGAAGACTAGCCATGACTCACTTCTCCCTCCCAGGAGAAGTCTGTGTTGCTATGTTTAAATAAAACTTGCTTAATATGAAAAAAAAATAAATTGGTTGGTAGAATCCAGTAGCAAAGTCATCCATTCCTGGGCTTTTTCTTTATTGGGAGACTTTCAATTACCTATATAACCTTGCTACTCTTTATTTTTCTATTCACATTTCCTATTTTTATGACCCAATCTTAGGAAGCTGTGTCCAGGAATTTATGCATTTATTCAGTGTTTTCCATTTATAAGGTATATGGCTGCTCAAATAGTCTTTATGATTCTTTTTACATTTCTGTGATATTTTTTGTAAAGTTTCCTATTTCATCTCTGATTTGAGTCTTCTTTCCTTTGTTCCATAGTCTATCTAAAGTTCTACTGATTCTCTTTTCAGAAAACCAAATTTTTGTTCTATTAATGTTTGGTAGTATTGTTTTAATATATATTATGTTTATTTCTGCACTGATCTTTACTATTTCTTTTCTTCTATTAATTTGGGCTTTGATTTCTCCTTGCTTTATTACTAGCCCTAATGGTGTCTCACTAATATTATTTATTTGAAATATTTCCACACTTTTGATGTAGGCACGTATTGCTATAAACTTCACTCTTAGTAAAAAGTGAAGAATAACAAATGCTGTCAAAATGCAAAGGTGAATTCTTATATCCTATTGGTAGGAATTTCAATTAGTATAGGCACTATGGAAAAAAAGTGTAAAGTATGTATGTTCCTCCAGAAACTGAAAAGAGAAACACCATATGATCCAGCAATAACTCAACTGGGTACATATATCCAAAGGAAAGGAAGTTGTATATCAAAGTTGTACATGGACTTCCATATTTGTAGCATCCCTATTCATTGCAGGCAATCTAAGTGTCCACAAACAGATGAATGGATAAGTAAAATGTGATATGCATACATGTGTGATACACTATTCAATATATCTACATATGCATATATGCATATCTGAAATACTATTCAGTCATAAAAAATGAATGCATTCTTATCATCTGCAGCAAGTGAAATGATATCCAGACTGCATGTGTGAGTCTGTATATCACAGAAGAGAAATACTACATGTCTCACTTATTTGAAAAATTAAAATAGTTGATCTCATAGGATTGGAGACCACAATAGTGATTTCCTTAAGTTGAGAATAGTAGCAGGAAGAGGGAGATAGGGATAGGTTGGTTAATAAGTACAATATTAGTTACACAGGAAGAATACTTTCTAAATTTGTATAGCATGGTAAAATGACTGTGGTTAATACTAATTTTTATATATTTCAAAATAGCTAGAAGAAATTATTTTGAATGTTTTCATCATGAAGGAATTATAAATACTTGAGGTGATAGATATGTTCATTATCCTGATTTGATCACGCATGTTTTGTACATATATTGAAATATCACACCAAATCCCATAAATATTTATAATTATTTTATGTCAATTAAAAACAGAATTAAAAAAGTAAACAGGCTCATGAATCACCCCGACTTCTTGTTAACATATAACATACATATTCTGATTCAATAGTTATAAGGGGGACTCTACATTATTGACTGGCTCCCAGAAGTTATAGTGTCCTTGTCCCCTTTGACACTGAAGTCATTCTCATACAAATCAGTATAAATTTTGAAAAGAGTCTTAGTAAGGCTATGCTCTTTCCCTCATGGATACTTATCCTTAGTCCTCTGCTGCTTTATCATATGAGCTTAGAATGGCCAACCTCTATAATGTCCTCCTAGCAAATTATAACAAATTATAGTGTATTTTCTTTTAGTGGATAGGATAACAGGATGAATTATACCTCACAATCCGACCTGATGCCTGCAAGTATTAGACAGATAGTTGAAAAAGCCTTATATCTCTCTACGGGGCAAGAGTTCTTTTTCCCACCGTCTCATCTCTCATATTGACACCTTCCACAAACTCAGCTTGGATCTAGGTGTTCAGAGTGTGCTGATTTTCTATGGAGCCTTCAATAGGGAAGGCTGCTAGCAGATTGTGCAGAATGATGAGTTAATCAGGTTGCCGTGCATGTTTACAGACTTGCCTGTGTGTGAAATGCAGCACATCATATGAAATAAATTGCATAAAGTATATTTATTATTTATAGATAGGTAGCAAGGGACAACAGAAGACTAAGATTCATTGTGAACCAGTCCCTGAAAACTCAGAAAGATCCCTAAGGAATATGGAGTCTTGACTCTGTGTGCCCTACTTGCACCACAGCTCAGGGACTTCAAAAAGCACATCATGCTTGGTTTTATATGTCAGGGTCACAGGACTCACTGGAGTAAATTTTTGAAAGCCTTTCTGTTTCTACGGGAACACTGGAACTGAGGCCAAGCTGTCCCAGATAGTCCTTCCCTATCTCAGAATGTTACATATCCAGAACACTCAATAATCATTACTGAGAACTATAATGAGAAAAGAAAGATAAGAGAGGTCCAAATCCATCTGAAGAATTGTCCTGAAGGAAGATGTAGGAAAAGGAAATCTAGAGGTAATCATATGGACTGAATTATTAAGATTCAGGTCCCAGCTCTGCAGCTGACTAATGACATGACCTCAGGAAAGTGGCTCACATTTTTTACACAGTTGGGGAAGATGACTCAATGGTTTAGATCTTAAATGTTCCCCAAAGGCTATGTGCATTGAAGACTTGGTTGCCAGTCAAAGATGGTATTTGGAGGTGGTGCACCTATAGGAAGTGGAGCTGAGGGGAATGAAGTTCAGTCATTGAGGGCATGTTCTCAAAGGGGACAGTGGGACTCCAATCCCTTTCTCTCTCTTTGACTAGCATAAGTTGAGCAGCTTTGCTCTGCCACAGATTTCCACTATGACATTCTGCCTTGACAGAGGCATGTGACTGTGAAGTGAAAACTGAAACCATGGTACAAAATAAATCTTTCCTCCTTTTAAGTTTCTTTATTCAGTGTTAAGTTTCTTTGTCACAGTGATATATGACTAGAACAATGTCAATAAAATTTCTGATCTCAAAGGGTGACGGTGATGATTGTTAAATTGTAGAAAATGCCCATGAGCACCTGCCTCCTAGTTTGATCTTTAAACCAATTAGCTGCTATCAGAGGCCGCTAGTGAAATGAGGATTGTTGTTTTTGAAATTTTTACATCCTCTATATTATCTCTTTGTTCCCCTGAACTCTGATTCTCAAAATGCCTAGGTTTGCTTTTTTCTTTTTTACCATGATTTGTAAAAACCCATTTTATTTAATGACATCCATTACACAAAAGTGAAGTCTCCTTTTTTCTCAACACAGTGACTAAGATGCATTTAATACAGACAGTACACTATGTCCAGCAAGCACAAGTGTGAAGACTTGTATTCAGATAAACACTTCTATTTCTATGTCCATGGGTAGAGCTGTCTTTGGCTTGAAATATACCTTATTTGATTTTATGACTCAGTGTCTTAAACCAATTACTTCTCTAAACTGGCATGATCAATTTTCCTTTGACCACGCTGGTCTGCTTCCAGATTCAAAGATATTTAAAGTCATGCCCTCCTTGAACAATTTTAAAATTAAATGTATTCAGAGCTGAGGCTATGAACAGAATTATATTATGTGATGGATCAATTTCTATTTCCAGGAAATTATCATAATTTCACAAGTTTAATTCTTTCGGTGAAGTTTGCAAACAGAAAAATTACATGAAAGGACTTAGGCATAAAACCTTTTCTCACCTGTTTTACAAAGAGCAGACTTCTTCTTGTCTTGGCTGGATTCGTTTTGCAGGTGATAGGATATATTTTTCATAAGATAATGATCTCTGTAATCCCTATTCATACCAAATTAATATCTTAGAAATTACTAAAGACAAATTATTCTAAAAATTGTTATTGGCTGTGGCTTTATGTGCTGGTGTGTGATTAGACCATGAATCAACATAATAAAGGTTGTGTATGACACACCCACAGACAAAATCAGGCTGGAAGAAAATGTGAAATGCATTTCCTTTGTAGTCCTCTATAAGGATGTCCACTCTTACAGCTGTTATTTAATGTGGTGCTAGAGGTTAGCCAGGGCAATTAGGCAAGAGAAAGAACTAAAAGACATACTAGTGGAAAGGTAAGACGCTAGATTGTCTCTGGAGATGATATGATTCTGTGCATAGAAAAACCTAAAGATTCCACCAAATGAATGTGAAAACTGGTATATTTAGTAAAGTAGCAGGATGCAAAATGAAGAAGATTGGAATTTGACTCCATCCCTCTACCTGTTCAAAAATCAAAACAGATTAAAAAAAATTAAAAAGCTAAGCCATAAGACACAAAGTCCTAAAACTACTAGGGGAACTCATAAGCAGAATACTTCAAGGTATTGGCGTAGACAATGATTTTCTGCATAAATCCTAAAAGCACAGGAAACAAAAGAAAAAAAATGATAAATAGGATATCAACAAACTATAAAGCTTCTGCACAGTGAAGGAAACAAGGTCATGGAGGAGCAACCTACAGAATGGGATAAAGTATTTGCCAACTATTCATATGATCGAGGGTTGCTAATATCTAGAATATGTAAAAACTCAAAATCTTAATAAAAAAGTAACCCAATGACAAATGGATAAATGATCTTCATGACCTATTCAAAGAAGAAATATAAATGTATTTGAAAAAAAAAAGAAAAAAATGCACTGGCCCTCAGGAAAATACAAATCAATGCTCTAATGTGTTACTATCTTACCCCCTCACTATAATGGCTATTATCAAACAAACAGCAACAAAACAATAACAAATATTGGCAAGCGTGTGGAGAAAGGGAGTTCTAAAACCCTGTTGGCAGAAATGCAAATTAATACAACCACTCTGGAAAAGAGTCTGGAGGGTCCTCAAAAAGCCAAAAATAGATCTACCATTCAATTCAGCTGTCCCACTTCTGGATACATCCAAAGGAAAGAAATCAGCATACGTAAGATACCTGCACTTCTTTGTTTATTGCAGTACCTTTCATAATAGCAAAAATATGGACTCACCTAGATGGTCATTAACAGATGAATGGATAGAGAAAATGTAATACGCATACATACGTATGTGTATATGTACTTGTATACACACTTGCACAAGAGTGGAATATTTTTCAGTCATAAAGAATGAAATCCTCTTGTTTGCAGCATAATGGATGGAGCTGGAGAACATTATATTAAATGAAATTAGCCAGGCACAGAAAGATCAGTACCACGTATTCTTTCATTTGTGGAAACTGTGGAGTAATCCTGAAAGTAGAATAGGGATTAAAAGAGAAAAAGAAAGGTGTTGGGGTGGGTGTGGAAGGAGGGTGGTTGGTTTGATAAAAACAGTGCACTGTGTACACGTATGGAAATATCAAAGAACCCCATTTGTACAATTATTATGTGTCAACAAAACAAACCTTAAATCAAATGTAAATAATTTTTATGTCCTTTAATAAAGTTAAAAATTGTAAACAGTCACCTATCTTTTGAAATATAATATAGCAAGCAATAATTATATTAATGATCATATGAATAAATCATATCAAGTCTAGAAGCAATTCATTTATTATGCCATTAAAAATCATGTTATTTATCTGCAAATGCCATAATATTATTCTTCTTTATGGCTGAGTAATATTCCATTGTGTATATATACCACATCTTTACCATTCATCTATTGAAGGGCATCTAGGTTGGTTCCACAGTCTAGCTATTGTGACTTGAGTGGCTATATACATTGATGCATCTGTGTTACTTTTGTGTGCTAATTTTAAGTCCTGGGACTTAAACCAAGGAGTGGGATAACTGGGTCAAAAGGTGGGTCCATTCCAAGATTTCTGAGGAATCTCCACACTGCTTTCCAGAGTGGCTATACCAATTTGCAACTCCTCCAGCAATGTAAAAGTGTGCCTTTTTCCCCAGAGCCACGAAGGCATTTGCAGATAAATGTATGGAATTGGAGATGATTATACTAAGTGAAATAAGCCAATCCCAAAGAAACAGGGACTGAATGTTTTCCCTCTTGTGGATGATGATATGGAATCTGGTTGGTGGGAGGGTGAGAGAGGAATGGAGGATCATTAGATTATGTAGAGAGAAATAAGAGGAGGAGGGGGTGGGAGTACAAAAATGGTGGAATGAGATAGACATCATTATCCTATGTACATGTGAGATTAACAATAATGATATGCATATACACATGTGCAAACATAGAAATGAAAATTTGTATCCCATATAATCAAAATGAAGTCTGTAAAAATAAAAAAATAAAAAAAAATAAAATATATGTAAGAATTTTTAAAAATCATGTTATTTTATTTCTCTTTCAACAAAAAATGTCTTTAATTTCTCATGTTTCTCCTATAAACATAAAATAAGTTGTATAATTTACAATATACCCACTTTAAGAGTGCAGTCCCATGAGTGCTGACAAATATATATGCCTGAGTAATCCCCGCAGCAATCTAAAACATTCCATCATCCCAAAACATTCTCTCAGGCCCTGTTTTAGGCAGCTATTTCACTGCTGTGACTAAAAGATCTGACCAGAGAAATTGTAGAGGAGGAAAATTTTATTTGAGGGCTCATGGTTTCAGAGGTCTTAGTCCATAGAAGCTGGTTCTATCCTCAGGGCTCTAGGTAATGCTTAACATCATGGTGGATGAGTGTGGCAGAAGGAAGCAGCTTACATGTGGGTCAGGAAGCAGAGAGAGAGTCCGCTCACCAGATACAAATATATACCCCAAAGCCACGCTTCAATTCCCACCTCAACTGATTTCCAACCCAGACCCTCAATGCCAGAAAGTCCTGGATAACATATATCAAGCTCTGAAAGAAAATGGGTGCCAACTGAGAATTTTATATCCAACAAAACTAAGTTTCAGATTTGAAGATGAAATGAATACCTTCCATAATAAACAAAAGTTAAAAGAATTCACAACATTGAATTGAAGTGCAGTTTAGAAAGCCTATACTACAGAACATTCCATGAGGAGGAAATGAAAAAAAAAAAAGAAAAAGAAAAAAAGAAAACCAGCAAAGGGAGAAACTACACTAAAGGAAAAGTCAATCAAAGGAGAAACTAAAACTAAGTCAAGTTAAAAACAAAAAATAAACCAAAATGACAGGGAATACAAATCATATCTCAATAATAACTCTGGTTAATGACCAAAACTCATCAATGAAAAGACATAGGCTGGCAGATTGGATTTTTAAAAAGACCTAGCAATATGCTATCTTCAAGAGACTCACCTCATAGGTAAAGACATCCACAGACTGAAGATGAAGGGTTGGGAAAAATCAGAGCACTCACATGTACTGTGTAAACAAGCAGGATTTCCATTCTCATATCAGATAAAGTGGACATCAAGCCAAAATTAGTTAGAAGGGATAAAGAAAGATATTTCATAAAACTTAAGGGGATCATACATCAACAAGGCATAACAATAATAAATATATATACCCCAAACAATGGAGCACTTATATACATCAAACAAACCCTTGTCAATTTCAAAAAGCAAATAGAGCACAACACAATAATACTGGGTGACTTTAACACACCTCTTTCCACTGGATAGATCTTCCAAACAAAAACTAAACAAAGAAACTACAGATCTAAATAATAAATCAATATTTAAGACTTAACAGACATATATATAGTATTTCATCCATCATGGAATGAATACACTGTCTTCTCAGCAGCACATGGATCCTTCTCTAAAATAGATCATATGTTATGCCACAAAGTAACACTTCACAAATACAAAAAAAAAATAGAAATACTACCCTGTATTTTATCAGATCATAACAGAATGAAACTAGAAATCAATGATGAAGTAAAAAATAGAAGGTACTCCAACTAAATAACATGCTATTGAATGACAAATGGATAGCAGAAGAAATCAGGGAGGAGATAAAAAAATATTTAGAGATAAATGAGGATACAGATATACTATATCAAAATCTCTGGGACACTATGAAGGTGATGCAAAGAGGCAAGAAAGTTCATTGCATTGAGCTCATAAATTAAAAGAATTAAAAGTCAACAAATAAATCACCTAAACACTACATTTCAAAGCCCTCGAAAAAAGAACAAACCAACACCAAAAGCAGTAGAAGATAGGAAATAATTAAAACCTGGCCTGAAAACAATGAAATTGAAACAAAAGAAGCCATGTAAAAAGTTGATAAAATATAAAAGTTGGTTCTCTAAAAAAATGAATAAAATTGATAAACCCTTAGCTGCACTAACAAAGAGAAAGATAAAACATGAATTACTAAAATTTGTGATGAAAATGGAAATGTGATGGACACTACTGAATTGCAGAAGATAATTAGAAACTATTTTGAAAATTCATACTCAAATAAAACAGAAAATCTCAAACACATTGATACATTTCTAGAGACATATGATCAATCTGAACTAAATCAGGAGGACATACACAATTTAAACAGATCAATTTCAAGCAATGAAATCGAAGATGACATCAAAAGCCCACCAACCAAGAAAATCTCAAGATCAGACAGATTCTCAGCTGATTTCTGTAAGACCTTCAAAGAAGAATTAACACTAATACTCCTCAAATTATTCCATGAAATAGAAAAGGAAGGAACCCTTCCAAACTCATTCTATGAGGCTAGTATCACCTTGATACCAAAAGCAGACAAAGACACATCAAGGAAACAAAGCTTCAGACCAATATCCCTGATGAGCATAGATGCAAAAATTCTCAATAAAATTCTGTAAATCACATATAAAAACATATTAAAAAGATAGTGCACCATGATCAAGTGGTGTTCATCCCAGGGTTGCAAGATTGTTCAACATATGGAAATCTATTAATGTAATTCATCACATCAACAGACTTAAAGATAAGAATCATCTGATCATCTCAATACATGCAGAAAAAGCATTTGACAAAACACAGCACCCCTTCATGTTTGGCACACTAGAAAAACTAGGGATAGTAGGAACATACCCCAACATTATCTGTCATAGAACCCATTTTATGTGGTTTCCATCCATTTAAATTTGCTGTGGTTATGTTTATGGCCTCTTATATATCTGTTTTAGAGAATTTTCCTTGTGTTCTTGAAAAGGATATGTATTTGTTGTCATTGGATGTTGTTGTAGGGCTCTTGAAATATCACTTGGGTCATGTGATGGAACAAAATTGTTCACATGTAGGTTACTTCTAATTAATTTTTGTACTTGTCTGTCAATTACAGAAAGAGGAGTGTTGTAGTCTCCAACTCTAATTGTGGAAATGTCAATTTCTTCTTTCAGCTCCATTAGTATTGCTTCATGTGCTTTGAATTTTTTTCCATGTCTGTCTTGTCCCTGGTTATGCTTCTTTCCCTAAACTTGACTTTGTCTCATATTAATCTACTTCATCTCCTTTATGGTCAGTGTTTTAATGTTATAGTCTTCCTTATGCTTTTACTATTCAATTATTATGTGTCAGTATTTACAATACATTTTTCATGTTCTTGGTACTCAATTCTATGTCTTTTTTGTTTGTTTGTTTGTTTGGTCAGTAAACTGCATAAAATAAACATTTCCAGTTGCCTGTTTGTTTATAGTAGGACAACAAGTCCCTTACCATTGTTCTCTTATCATTGAATTTCAACATAAATATATATACTTTGATCTTCTGATTGTTGTGAATCTGGCATATCGTGTATCTACACACATTGTCACTATAACATTAATGACTATCTCCAGAATATGACCCCTCTCAGTTTTTTTCCCATTAAATGGCACTTTGAATTCTGTTGTATGATTCCAAGTGAAAAAAGGATTGCTTATATATAAATGGAATTTATCATTAAGATGCATTTTTAAAAGCCTCAAGGGACTAAAACACATATCTACCCTTACATTCCAAAATATGAGTCACAATATACATGGAAAGCTATGGTCTTTTAATAATGAAATATATATAAAAGAGGCATAGTGTATCTTTAGTGTATCTTAAATATAATGGCATTTACATCCAGCATGGAATTACAAATTGATAATGAAAAGTTGGTGGAATAAAATTCCAAGTGAAAAACAAGGTGGATTAAGCATGCTCTTAAATGTTTAAATTAATGTATTTTATGTTCAATATTCAAATATATAGAATAAAGTTTATGTTATATTAAGAACTTCATGGAACTTATATTGAAAATTTATAGTGGCAATTTTATTAGGATTTATTGTTTAAAATGTTTTATATCATTGCAATTGAGTATGTCAACATGTCACCATGGCTTCCATATTTATAATTTTCCTTTTTAACTGAGCTAGTGATTTTATACTACAACACTTAATATTTTCAAATTTGTACTTTAAATATCATTAAATTATATTTTTCTTAATTGTAATGAAAGATTTTCAGGAATGTTTTCCTAAGACGTGTTCAAAAATGCTATTCATTTATTTTTAATTCTTTCATTGTCTTTAAATTCTTCATATTGATAGAGTTTCCTTGTTATTATGTACTGTGTATAATGTTTTTAATATGTTGATTTCTTAACAACCTGCAATTGATTTCCAGTGTGTTAAGAAATGACTATTTTACATATATATGATATATAAGATACATATATGTATATCTTTGACTGAAATATATGTACACATATATATGTATACCCCAAAACTTCTGCATTTATACACTGTACATGCACACATAAACATAAAGATAGATAGATCATTATTCTATTTTTATTTATTACCTTTTCAAACATTAATCATTTATGTGTGTTCAGAATTGCAAACTCTTCTCAGTCATTTTGAAATATATCATAGATTGTTTTAACCTATATTTACTTATCCTACTGTGCTAAAGTAGAATCAGGCATAATTTCCCCACTGTAAATATGTTTTGGTGCTCTTTAATGAACTTCTTTCCATCTCCCTTCCCCCTTCTGTTCCCAGTCTCTGGTGATCATTATTGCATTTCATTCTCCTTCAAGACTAACTTATGAGTTTGAAACATTAGTGAGGGCGTATTTCTTTCTTTCTTTATCAGACATCTTTCACTTAACCTAATGACTTCTAGTTCAAACCATGTTGCTGCAAATAATGATGTCCTTTTTTATGAATGAATAATATTTCATTGTGTGCTTGTGTGCATGTGGGTGCATGTCTGTATGTGCACACTTTTCTTTATTCATCATCCATCCACTGATAAGCATCTGAGTTGATTCCATATTGTGTTAGTTCGCTTTTCATTACTAAAATACTTGACTAACATACCTGATATAAATAACTTAAATGTAAGTTATGAAATAACACTATGAATATATATATAGGAGGAAAGATTTGTTTTGGATCATGTTTTCAGAGTTTCCAGGCCGTAATTGCCAAGGTCTATTGCTTTGGTCTAAAGCAGAGCAAAACAGCAAGGCACAAGGGCATATCAGAAGAAGGCGTCTCATCTCATGGTATCCATGAAGGGATAAGAAAGATCTAGGGGAAAAAATGACCCTTTCATGGCATGCCCCCAGTAATATACTTTCTCCAACTATGCCCTACTGCCTACAGTTTTAACCCTTCTTACTAATTCATTAATAATCAATAAATTAATCAATAAATCAGAGCCCTCATGGTTCTATCGCTTTGCAAAAGTCTCACTTCTGAACATTGCTGCACTGGAGACCAAGCATTTAACACAAGAAACTTCGGGGGGAAATCTAGATCAAAGCACATATTTTAGTTACTGTGAATAGTGCTGTAATTAACATAGCAATGCAAGTTTATTTTTGGTGGACTGATTGTATTTTCCTTGAATATACACCCCATAATGGAATTGCTTGATCATATGGCAGTATTTTCAAATTTTTGAGGAATCGGATATTGTTTCCATAATGTTTATGCTATTTTACATTCTCACAAATGGTGTATGAGTTCCTTTTTCTCTGCATCCTCACTAGCATATACTATTTTTTAATCTTTTTCCACCCCATTGGTGCGTATTAATCATACAACATAGTGGTTTCACTGTGGCATATTTGTACATGCATATAATAGAATTTGGTCAATTTTACTTCTAATTGCCTTCCCTTATCTTTCCCTGTCTCCCCTCCCCCTAATATTTTCCCTCTAAACTCTCTCCCTTCTATATTCATGATTTCCCTTTTCCCCCTTCTTCCAACTTCCATTTATGAAAGAAAACATGCAATACTTGTCTTTCTGAGTCTGATATCCATTGTCCTTAAAATGACATAATTTTATTTTTCTTTTTAATTAATTAATTAATTTTTTTTAAAATTTTTACAGACTTAATTTTGATTCATTGTACACAAATAGGATACAACTTTTCATTTCTATGGTTGTGCATGATGTAGATTCATATGATTGAATGATGCTCCATTGCATATATACACCTCATTTCCATTATCCATTTATCTGTTAATAGTCATCTGCCGTGATTCCATAACTTGAGAATTGTGAATTATTCCATGATGAACATGGGCATGCTGGTATCTCTAAAGTATGCTGGCTTTAATTCTTTTGAAATTAGTTGCACTAATGTTTGGGGCATAAATATGTACAACTGGTGTGTGTATCTTCTCATTTGATTGCTCCTTCAATCAATATGTAATGACTTTATCTTTTCTGACCAATAAGTTGCTTTCTCAAATAGGAGAACAGCTATTCCTGTTTGATTTTGACTTAATTTGTGTGGAATATCATTTTCCACCATATCACTTTTAGACTGAAAGTTTTTGTTGGTGAGGTGTGTATCTTGTAGACAACATACAGTTGGGTATTGTTTTTTTCTTGTTGTCTGCCCACTCTATGTCTTAATTTGAGAGTGCAAACCTTTTCCATTCAGGGTTATTTTTAATAGAGATGCATGTACTCATTCTTGCCATTTTGTTTTAATGCTAATGTTTGATTTGTTTTCTAATTTTCACGTGCTTTTTTATTCTTCCAATGAGATTCTTTCCCACAATCTCTTCATTTTTTAAAACTTCCTTATCTCTGTGTAGAATTCCTTTAAATATCTTCTGCAATGCTGGCTTAGTGGTACTGAATTCCTTTAGCTTATACTTATCTTGGAGGTCTTTATTTCCTTTTCAATTTTGAAGGATAGCTTTTCTGGATGTAGTATCTTGTGTTAAGCAGCTATTTCCTTTTCTAATCATCAAGACTTTTAGTTTAATTACTAGCTATTTTCTTTTAGTGCTTGAAACATACTATGCTAGTCTTTCCTAGCCTTTAGACTTTCTATTGAGAAACGTGCTGCTATTCTGACAGAATAGCCTTTATTATGTGATTTGTCACTTCTCTCTTCTGGCTTTAAAAAAATCCTTTCATTGCTTTGAACTTTTGGCTTTTTAAGTAAAATATGAAACAGGGAGATTCTTTTTTGGTCATGTCTATTTGGGATTCTAAATGCCTCCAGTACTTGTATGTACCTCTCCCTTCCAAGAGCAGTAAAATTTTCAGGCGTTACTTCACTTAATAAGTTTTCTGTGCCACTAGCCTAGGTCTCCACTCATTTTTCCAGAACCGTTTTAAATATGGTCTTTTAATGTGCTAGTGTTCCTGCATATTCTGTTCTTAATGTCTTGTTTTCTCTTTATTACTGTATCAATGTAATAATGATTTATCCACCTTGTCTTTGAGCTTTGGTAGTCTTTCTTCTGCTTGATCTAGTGTATTGGTGAGGCATACACTGAGTTTTTGTTTGACATATTGAGTAATTCATTTCCAGCATTTCGTCCAGAAATTCTATCACTTTATTGAAATGCTTTCATATATTTTCTGTTCATAGTTTTATTCAGTTTATATATAGTTTCTTTTAACTCATTGATTATTTTCACAATTAATTTTTAAAATTCTTTGTCAATCATTTCCCCCACTTTAAAATCTATACATTCATTTTGGGGGGAGTTATGAATTTTTGTTATCACCATGCTGTCTTCTCTTCTTATGCTACCTGCTTTTCTGTACTGAAATTTGGGTATCTGTTGGGATGAATATCTCTTACAGTGTCATGTGAGGGTCTTTTTAGTGAGTTGTTTTTTCTTTACTATGTGCCCCAAGTTGGTGGTATATCTCCACATCAAAGAACATCTCATATATTCATTGTGTTATGTTTAATCCCCAGCACCATTTTAGCAGGAGAGATAAAAAACCAGTTACAGTGACAAGTTTGAAACAAACCATAAACCTACATACAATAAAAACATTTTGAATATGTTCTTTACTATTTCATTAAACAAATAGATGAAAGGAAGGGATATAATAGGCTGAAAAATTAGCTAATAAGGAAAGTAAAATTAGTATTAATATATAGAAAAAAAATAAAAAGGAAAGAAAAGGGGAAAAAAGTAAAAAAGTTAGGAATGGAAAGAAAGAAGAAATGAGAAGAGAAAGAGAAAAGAAGCAGAAAGAATCAAAATTTAAAAAGCAGAAGAAAAATTCAATTAACAAATGTGAAAAAATTCCTAAAATTTGATAAAGTATGAAAAAAACAAATAATTGTGGGAAAGAAGACTCAAATTCTTCATTGGTGAGGTATTTGAGATGAAGAGACTTCTTTCAGGGACTAGCAGTTTTGAAATCTGCCAGGTATCCCTGTGTGGAAAATGTCTAAGCCTGGAAGTGTCTTCTCTGAATGATTCTGGACCCAGAGTCAGAAATCAAACTAAACAGTTCCATGGTGGGGTGGAGAGCTGTATATTTTTTCCCCATATTTAGATGAGTTCCGTACTTCAAAACACTGTGTTAAACTCAGGTTCTACAGGCTATTCTCATGGTTCTCTCCTGGTACTCCTCTGGCAGGTACCCATGGCAGCTTGGGAAGCTCCTCAGCAACCTGAGAGCTATTGGAACTCTGGCATCACAAAGGGGTTGGCACTGGGCCCTGTCAGTCAAGTGGTCAAATATCTCTCTAGTGCAGGTGGCAGTTCTATGTTCTTGGGGACATTTTTGTACATGGGGAGGAGTCCACAAAGCCCTTAACTCACACTCTTTGGCTTCAACTAATGTAGCTCTGGAAGCTCCATGGCAGAACTGTACACTGGTAGGCTCCTGGTCTCACAGAGGGCATGGCACCTTGGTATTCCTGCTTGGTAGACAGGTATTTCTCTACTGTAGGAATTGGCTTTGTGTGCACCAGGGGATTTTTTGTGCTCAGTGGAGAGGCACTGTGTGCATGGATGGTGAAGTGGGTCCAGTTATACTCCTGCTCCTGGCCAACAGAGAGTCTCGTTAGCCTTCTGTTCACCACAATCTCACTGTATATATTATTCTGTTGATTTGTTTCAAAAGTATTACCTTGGGACAATACGTGCTGAGATCTCTAGGAGAAATGAGGTGGCAAGGATATATATCTTCCAAAGATGCAATCTGAGGCATGATTCCAGCAAGATATATCCCCACCATAGTTTTCCACTTACACATTGAGAAATGAGGAATATTTCCCATGCACCAGTGCTCTATGTAGATCTATGATCAAAGTTCATACCGACCTTTTCTTCTGCATCTGATTTTGTAACAACTTTGTGAAATATGCCTCTTTCTTTCCCTTTATGCCATCCCATCTGCCCTGCCTGGCACCACAGTACAGGTTTGTTTGATGAACTCTTTCTTCCTCTCTATTCCAGTAATGGGAATCTCTGAGTCCAAGTCTCTGGCTTTCTAATATTGATATTTAGATGGCTTACAATTTTATGCTATTGGAAAATGCTAAAATCAATTCTTGAAGGGAATTTTGTGTCATATATTGGATACTTTAAGACAGTGGGATTGCCAGTCCAGGTTCTATCTGTCTTTTATGTTTCAAAATATAACCAAAGTGATTGTACAAATTTACATGACAACCAGCAGTAGAGACACTAAATTTGTTTTACTTATTGATTTTAGCAGAAATCAAAGTCAAATAAATATATCATTCATGTTTTCTTTGTTGTATTTAGGAACTCAATCTCTTTATATTTGTTGTATGTATTAAGGATATCTCAGGAAAACTTTAAAAACTTTAAAAGAAGTTGAGTTTATTTTATGGTAGATGATATCATACTACATAGATTGAATTTTAGCCGTTAATAATTGGTCATGTGGTCAAATTCTCTGATCCAGTAATTTTTATTCAACAATTCAAGTAAGATATTGTAATCCCTTTCTCCAGGATATAAAATTTTTCTTTCTTCTACAACAATGTCAAAAATAAACAGTTTTCTAGTGACTATAATCCACATTGAAAGTACTCTTGGATCATGTCAATTTTTCATAAGTTCTGAAAGCAGTAAGTGGAATGTTTCCTACTTCCTGCTGAATATAGCCTTCTGACTTCTCAGTATTGTGCTACATTTCCTTCACACCAGGCTTCCCACTTGATTTGAATTTCTTTTAATCCCAAGTTGCTCCTTTCCTATCTTTGGCATCAAAAGATGGATGATGTCTTCTTTTGTCACATCACCTTTCCAGAACATTCTTTGTGCTATAAAAGTAATATAATTGGAGAGATATTAGAGCTTTATTCCTGATTATGATCCAACATGTGCTAGAATGACAAATCATTTGCCAATATTATCCAGGTTCTCCCTTAATTAATCAATCATTCCCAAACTTCATCTTAACTACAAAGGAGATGAATATTTAAAAACTTTCATCCTTGCCCTTCATATTTTCTTATCACACTGAGGAGGGAGAGTTACTGTTGTATCATAATGAATAAAAAAGTGAATGTACTGTTTATATAAACATAATTACTATTCAATACTTTGAAAGATTTTTGCATCCTAAATATTTAAGCCAAGAAGGACCATTGAAATTTTTAATACCAGCAAGAAAACATACTATTATGATTTCAAATGACCTACACATTTGCCCATATTTTGCATGTTAGTGTGCATAAGGTTCACTCAACAAACTTTTATATGGCAGTAGAATACACCAACATCACCAGAGAAAAATGTAGCAAATCATTAAATTATTACAATTCACTTATTGAAAAATTGAATAGACATTAAAATGCATTTGCACAAGGCTGCTGTTGGAGCATTTCCTGTTTCCAGATATGTTTTAGAAAATAATACTTTAACCACTGCATGTAAAATTGATGGTTTTGAGCATGGGCTTTGGAACCTGATTGGCTGGAAAGAATTCTGGAAGTACATAACAAAATATAGTGTAATTACCGTTTTACCCAGCAATTCCAATTTTTGTGAATGTACTCTAATGTCACCCTCAAACAATATGTTGGGGGGCACACACACATGTACGTGCTCATGTCTATTCATTGCTACATAGTTTATAATGGCAAAATGTTAGAAATAACCTAAATACTCATATATAAGGGAGTGGTTGAATAAGTTATGTTACTTTCATATAATGGAGCACTATACAGATTTTTTTGTTTTAATTTACATGGAGTGATTTTCATGGTGCACTGTTAAGTAAAAATAAGGGAATTGCAAAAGAATGTTAATAGTATCCTATCTTTCTTACAAAAGAAAATGGAATATATGAAAATAAAGCAACTAATTGTATTGTGCTTTTCAATATTGCACTTCACAAATATTGTGGTTTTTCCAAATTGAAGGTTTGTGGCAATCCTACATTCAATAAGTCTATTACCTCCATTTTTCCAACAGCATGTGTTTGCTTCATGTCTCTATATCACCTTTTAGTAATATTTCAGATGTTTTTACTATTATTATATTTGTGATGATAATGTGTGATATGAAATCTCTAACATTACTTTTGTAATTATTTTGGAGCTCTATAAACTATGCCCACATAAAATAGCAGACTTAATAGACAAAAGTTGTATGTATTTTGACTCTTCCACCATCCAAGCAGTCTCCCATCTCTCTCCTTCTTGGGCCTCCCTATTCACCTAAACAAAAAACAGGTTTGCGGGGAGCCATCCATGGCCATCAAATAAAACCAAGCTTGGTGAGCTGTCAGACATGGAAATCTGGCTCCCAGAACTGGCAATCATTGAGAGGTTGTTCCAGATTGCCTAGAGTATGTGGTATCCGTGCAGTGGATCACCACAGCTGGAATTTGCAGGTCCTGCTGGGAGGAACTGCTGGAGCAAATGGCTTCCTTAACTCCACCCCATCCACAGAAGCAGCTTCTCCTGGTCCCCCTTTTTACTTGTACCACTATAACGAAAGGAAAGGTGGGTTCTTTCATCTTTGTTCGAGTCAGATTATCATGGTTCAATTGGTCATGCCCCCAATTCAAAAGAGATAACTGTCTCCTGTGGTTTTTCTATTAAATAACATTTCTTAGCGATTAATTTGTGGTCAGCCCATCCCTCCGACAGGAACCCTTTTCCTTGCCCTTCTAGGTGAGTGATGAGACTTGAGACAGGTCATTTAATAAACATACAGCCACATCTAAGTGTGCAAGTGAAAAGAAGAGTTGCATATCTCTCACTTTAATTCAAATAATAGATATGATTAAGCTAAATGAGGAAGGCTTGGCAAAAACAAGGAGAGCCCTCAAACCTGGTCTCTTATGACAGTTAGCCAAGTTCTAAATGGAAAGGAAAAGTTGTTTAAGGAAATTTAAAGTACATCTCCAGGGAATACATGGATTTTTTTAATGTTATAGCCTTATTGATGATATGGAAAAAGCTTTAGTGGTCTGGATAGAAGATCAAAGAGCATCAACATTTCTTCCAAAAACCTAACCTAGAGCAATGACCAAATTTCTTCAATTCTATCAAGTCTGAAAGAGGTGAGAAAAAGTTTGAAGCTAGCAGAGGTTGGTTTTGGGGGTTTAATGAAGCAATCATCTCTATGATATAAAAGTGCAGGTCAGGTAGCAAATACTGATGTAGTAACTATAGCAATTTATCCAGAAGTTCCAACTAAGATAGTTAATGAAAATGGCTACAGTAAACAACAGATTTTAATATAGATGAAATAGCCTATTATGGGAAAAAGATGTCAATAGTACTTGCATAGGTAGAGAGAAGTTCATGCATGGTTTCAACTCATCAAAGGACAGTCCAATTACTAGTTAGGGGATAAGGCAGCTGGTAACTTTACGTTGAAGCCAATGCTCATACACCATTTGAAAATCCTATGCTTTTAAGAATCATACCAAAAATACTCTGCCTTGGTTGGTAAATGGAACAGCAGATCCTTAAAACATGGTTTCCTGACCATTAAGCCCCTTATTGAACAAACTTTTCATGAAAAAAAAAAGATTTATTTCAAAATATTACTACTCATCAACAATGTACCTGGTCATCCAAGCATTCTGATGGAGATTTACAATGGGATGGATTTTGTTTTTGTGTCTGCTATGATGGTTAATCTGGATTATCAATTTGACTGGATTATAGATACCTAAGATTAAGAAATCTCTGGGTGTATCAGTGAGGGTGTTTCCAGAAATTATTGGCATGTAGTGTCAACACCAAACTGAGATGAGAGACTTGTCCTGAATGTGAATGGTGAAGGCCAGTAAATTGCAGGGCTGAATAGAACAAAAGATGGAAAAGGGAGAAAGCCAATACAGATGCAGGCTCCACTCTTTTTGAATAGGTGCTTTGATAAGTACTTTGATTGCTAATGCACTCCCTTGAGCACCTCAGACTTTAGGTCCTTCACACTTCTAAAGTGGACTCTGACCAGCTGTTTTCAGGAATTTCCAGACCATCAATCTTAGACTGGGGCTATATCACTGGTCCCTTTTCTGAGGCTCCAGCTTCCTGGACTAAGTAGCTATTGGTTTCTACAGCTCTCTAGCATGCAGATGGCCACTGTGGGACTTTTAAATCTAATAAATAAATCACCTTTTTATAACAAATAGGAGATACACATATAGCTGGTCCTATTCTTTTAGAGAATGCTGACTAATACACATGCCAACATACCATCCTTTTGGCAGCCCATGAGTCAATGAGTAATTTCAACTTTCAAGTTCTGTTGTTTAAGAAAAACATTTTCTAAGAGTTTAACTGCCACAGGTAGACTGGATTCCTCTGATGTATATGAGGAAAAAAAAACTTTTGAAAGGAATTCATCATTCTAAATGTTATTAAGAACATTCTTGATTCATGGGATGAGGTTAAAATATCAACATTAATAGGAACTTACAAGTTGATTCCATCACAGATGACTTTAAGGAATTCAAGACTTCAGTGGAGGAATTAACCACCAATGTGATGTAAATAGGAAGACACAAGAATGAGAAGAAGAGCCTGAGAATGTGACTGAATTTCTGCCATCTCACAATACATGCAGAGGGAGTTGCTTCTTGTGGGTAGGCAAAGAAAGTAGATTACAGAGATGAAATCTGCCCCAAGTGAAGACGCTATGGACTTTGTTGAAATGACAACATTTAGAATCTTAGGTAAACTTAGTTGGTAAATCAGTTGCATAGTTTCAAAGGATTGACTACAATTTGGAAAGAAGTTCTACTGTGGGTAAACTGCTATCCAACAGAATCTCATGTAACAGACATATCTCTCTTAAAAGACAGGGTCAATCAATGCAAAAACCTTTGCTGTTTTATTGTAAGAAGATGTCACGGTCTCCCTGTTATGGTTTGGATATTAGGAGTCCCCCAAAAGTTCATGTGTGAGACAATGCAGGAAGGTTTAGAGGTGAATTTGACTGGGTTATGACAGCTTTAACCCAAGCAGCAAATTAATCTCCTGATAGTGATTAACTGAGTGGAAACTGAAAGCAGGTAGGATGTGGCTGGAGGAGGTGGGTCCTTGGGGTGTGCCTTTGGGGTATGTATTTGATGAGCTGAGGTTAGGATCTCTCTACTTCCTGATCATGTCCTGAGCCACCTTCCTTCACCACACTCTTCTACCGCAATGTCCTGCCTCACCCCAAGTCCCAAGAAATGAAGTCAGTCTTCTATGGACTAAGATCTCTGGAATGGAGTCCCCAAATTGGCTTTCCTCCTCTAAAATTGTTATTGTTGTGTCTTTTGGTCATAGAAATGAAAAAAACACTCCCCAATTTTCATCAACCACCACTCTAGTCAGTCAGCAGCCATTAACACTGAGGCGACTCTCAGCAAAAAGATTGTAACTCTCTGCAGGGCAGCACCTTTTAACCTAAGATATTTTTAATTAAGGTATGTACACTTTTTTCTAGACACAAAGCTGTATCATACACCTAATAGAATATGGCATAGTAAAAACATAACTTCTATATCCACTGGGATATAAAAAAATTGTATAATTCATTTAATTATAATAAAATCGCTTTATTATAATAGTCTGGAACCAAACATACAATATCTCTGAGATAGGCCTGTATATTTATTTTCTCATTATGCAAAATAAGTACATAAAGTATAAGCCAGAACCTGAAGAAATTTGTTACCTATCATATTTGACTTGGAAAAGGGTAGAAAGCAGGGAATAATGAGAATATTTTAATACTAAAGCAGAGGAAGACATACTTCTCTCTGAGAATATTTTTTTGTTTTTCTTTAAATCTTATAGTACAGTGATTTTTCACATGTTCAAAATATCAAATAATTGAAAATACCAGGATTGGGCAGGGGCAGGATACAAGCAGCAAAGAATGGTCCTAATCAGATCAGAAACTAATATCATAATAATATCCCCACACTAATTAGGATGGGGAAAAATAATTAAGTCATTTTGGAAGAAAGTGTTTCAACTGGAAGATTATAAGACTTAAAAAGAACTGTACAAGATATCCTGCCCAAATAAATAAATCCTTTAATGTTAAAGTGTAACTTTAACTATTTTATGTGTGTGATAGAATAGAACACTTATGTGTTCTTGTTTTCATTAAACAGGGACCAAATGTTTTCCCTGATAAGCGGATGATGATATAGAATCTGGTTGCAGGGAGGGTTAGAGAGGAATGGAGGATCATTAGATTATGTAGGGGGAAATAAGAAGGGGAGGGGGTGGAGGTATAAAAAATGTTGGAATGAGACAGACATCATTACCCTACGTACATGTGTGATTAACAAGAATGATATGAATGTACATCATGCACAACCATAGAAATGAAAATTTGTACCCCATGCGTGTACAATGAATCAAAATAAAGTCTATAAAAATAAAAAATTTAATAATAAAAAAAAGTGAAAACAAGTTTTCTTACTCTGGTATAGGATTAAAATCAGACATATCAATATGGAATATTGGTTTATTTTATACATATCACACAGAGATTTAAACAGTAAAATTCAACCTAAAGCTACACCAGATGTGTGTACACAACAGTCATCCTAACTCTGGTGAAAGGTATTAGGAGGTAGAACTTCCCAATAGATGTGAGAAGGCTTACGTATGCTCTATCTTCATATTGTTTTCTATTTCTGCATGTAAATCTCTCAAAGGAAGGTACACGGGATCACATTTATGAGGTATCAGGTTTATCAGGGTAATGTGCCTATCTTTAGATTTTACTGTAATTACATGACTGTATAAGGTAACCAGAATGTGGTGGTTAATTTTTTGGGCCAATGTTTGCATCATGTGGTGCCCAAATAGCTGGTTAATTATTTCTGTTCTGGTTTCCAGAACCAACAATTCTTCTGGTCCAACAATTCCAACTTGAATTGTTGGACTAAGAAGACAGCTCTCCTGAGTGTAGGTGCTCATAATCAAATCCATTGAGGGCTTGCTTAGGACAAAATGGTGGAGGAAAGGCAAATTCACTTTATCTGGCTGAGATGGGGCATCAGTCTTCTGACTATAATGTTCCTGGTTCTCAGACCTTTGAATTACACCACCAGTTCTCCTGGATTTTCAACATGCATATGGGACATCTTGGTCACCATAACCTTGCAAACCAATATTGTATAATAAATCACGTTAGCCACTAAGAAATACATAAGGTTATATATGATTCCATGTTGCCAGGAACCTTGACAAATATACACAGATAAGGACATGGAAATGTTTTGAGAAGGCATTTTTCAGTATCTCACAATATTGATGAGTTCATATCAATGTATATAATAAATAAATTTGGGAGCAGGGATAGCTCTTCATTAGAGAAGAGATAAATTCAAACTTTTTTAAATGCATAAGGAATGAAGGAAACAAAATGATTGTCAGCAAACACTATAGTAATGACTGTTATAGGGAAAAACATCCACTGGCAAATGTTAAATCATGGGGAAAATGTTTGAAGAAAAAAAGAAATTTGCATAATATTAAAGTATTTAAAACTATTTCTCAAAAGTATCTGCCTTGTCAGTGACAAAGTGAAAAATAGTAATTTTGTGTAGAGAAACTAAGCAAATAAAAGTATATTCAAGAGATCAAAATTAGCAACACCAATAACAGGACATATTAGTGTGAAGTGTCCCCTGTATGAGGTACCAACAAAGACACAATTCTTCCATGGTATCTTTGCAAAAATTGTACATACTTAATTCAATCATGAACAAATATCAGATAAGCCTAAATTGAGAGAAATGCTACAAAATAACTGAACAGCATTTATCAATGACAAGGAGAGACTGAAGAACCTAATTTGGAAAAGACTAAGAGATACACAACTAAGTGCAATGTGGGATCCTGAATTATTTCCTGGATCATAAAAGGATAGTAGTGAAAAAAAAGATGAAACTCGAATATAGGCTTTAATAGAATAGTTTCATACCAGTTTAAATTTATAGTTTTGATAAATAATCATTTCATACATTTTTAACATTGAGGTAATCATGGTCAAGCGTATATGTGAATGTTCTATATTAATTCTGCAAAATTTAAATAAGAAATTCATTGCAATATAATAAGAGAAAAAAGAAGCAAAAGGAAAAAGATTGTTTCACTTTTACATAAACACATTTTTGTGGATAAAACTACTGGTCAATAGACCCCCTTCTGGTCATCAGCCTTTTTGATATAGCAGTATGAGGTAAATTTTAATGTGCTGTGTTTTAACAAAATCTCCATTCCTATCCTAGTCACTCCATAGATGTTTAGATGATAGATGTAGAGATAGATAAAGTAAGCAAACAACTCTTTTTAACCAACCAATGTTTAAAACAGACTTCCTCCCTTTTTTGCTCACTCTATTTGTTCCCTGAACTGTTGATGATAATTCTAGTCTTCTCTTTAATCTTGGTTTGAGGAAATGGAGCAAAGTCCTTAGAGAAAAATTGAGTTCTAACAAATTTATAATAATGGTTTTCTTATCTTTTTCTCAAAGATAAGATACATCAAAGAAGTAAAAACGTAATTAAAATATTTTTAAAAAAATGGATGAAATGGACTCTACTATCAGAGTGAGACAGAGCAACTGCCAGTTTTATGATGCTTGCAAGGCATTGATAACCAAATGCAATGTTCCATTTTGTTTCAAGATGATCACCTCTTAAAATTGTCAGAATTATTTTGTCTTTGCAAAGTGTTCTGCTTCAGCCCAAATCACATGGTTCTGGCCACATATTTGTGTGACACATTTCTGTGGGGAATCTTCCAAGGGACAAGTGGAAGCAGAAGTATACAGCCCTCTCATGTTTTCCTCTGAATGTTTTCCTCCTCACATGTTTTCCTCCTCACATGTTTTCCTCTGAATGTCAATTCAGCAGGTGGTATTTTAGTCAGCTTTTTTGTTGCTGTGACTAAAAGATCTGACCAGCACAGGAAAGGTTCATCTGAGGGCTCACAGTTTCAGAGGTCTTAGTCCATAGCAGGCCAGATCCATTCCTCGGGGCCTGAACATCATGGTGGAGGGAAACAACTCACATCATGATCAGGAAACAGAGAGGGACTCCACTCTTCAGATACAAAAAATATGTCCCATAGCCACACCTCAATTCCCACCTCCTCCAGCCACACCCTACCACTTCAGTTACCATACTGTTAATCCCTGTCAGGGGATGAATTCATTGATTGGGTTAAGACTCTCAAAATCCAATCATTTATCCTCTGAACTTTATTGCATTGTCTCATGTGTGAGCTTTGGGGGACACCTCACATCCAAACCGTAGCAGGTGGTAATGATGAAGAAATTGATCTGGGCTCTTGAGGTCTCAAGCACTCGATGGTCAATATAGGCTGAAGGAGAAGTAGTTGAAGATCTAAATGCAAAAGAGCCATCAAAGTAAACTTTAGGCTGCCTTGGGACCTAGCCACTCTGTCCTGGACCTGTGAGAGCTTTAACTGCATGTTCTCAGAAAGGACCAAAGACTACAGAAAAATCTAATCAATGTCCCTTAATTTTAATACCATCTCTTGCAGTAATTTCACTCTATTTTATGTATTCAAAATCCTTCTAGCTGATGTTTTATTCAAGGAGCAAAACTAACAAAGCTATTGCATTGGTTCCAAGAGACACTCTCTTATAATCAATTAATTTAATACCACTTGAATATTTAATTTTTGTGATACATAATTTATGTCATAATTCCAAGCAATTTATTTTAAATCCCTAGGTCTTGCAAAATGACCTTCTAAAAAGCATTGCAAGTTTTTTTTTTTTTGCATTATCAAGAACAAATTCATCATTAAAAATATTTTTCAAACTGGGTGTGTGGGCACATGCCTATAATTCCAATGATTTAGGAGACTGAGGCAGGACAATTGTGAGTTCAAAGCCAGCCTGAGCAACTTAGTGAGGACTTAAGAAACTTAGTGAGGACTTAAGCAACTTAGTGTCTCAAAATAAAAAAGTAGAAATAAGAAGGACTGAGGACTCAGCTCAGTTGTAAAGCTCTCCTGGATTCAATCCCAGTACTACATATATATTTGTGTGTGTGTTTTTTTTAATGCACTATCAAAACTTACGGTAGCATCCTTCACTACAGTGTAATATGAAATTAGTTTATTGAAAATTTTTACAATGCTTTAAAATTAAGTAGCAGAACCAATCAAACATATGCTAGATGCTTCCCATTCATGAACTTCTTTAATCCCACAGTCGTACTCATCTGCAGGTCCACAGATTATGGATTTGCTCAAGGTGATAAAGCTGGTCAGAATCAGAATTGACATCTTCTGCTACACTATCTCCTCTTTTTACCTTTTCCATGATTTCCCATCTCATATACAAAGCTGTAAGACTTGTGCTTGACACATTTTTTTCCTAGAGGAAAAAAATGCAAAAAGCAAAAGAAAGGCAAATGAAATTATTTTCATGCAAACAATATCCTATATTCCTCCTTCCTCAATCAGTTTCTACAACAAATTGTTGTGATACCACCCCATTCCAGAGTGTTGGTCTGTGTTGGGAGATCCTTATATCACTATCACACTCTGAGATTTCCCAGAGTCCAGAGGAGTTGGTGGGTGAAAAGAATGTCTATGAAATCTAAATGAGTCCTGAAAGTTACATGCTTGCAGGTGACCATCTCTAAAAGTGTATACACTGTAGGCTAATGCTTCATATTTCAGGAAGCAAAAGTAGGAAACAAAGAGAGGGCAAATTTTACCAGGGTATTGACACCATTGCTTTCAACGTGTAGTACCATTTCCCAAAAATTGTTGTGGGGAGAGGGAAAGGACTACTGAAGTCTACAGACTTCAGTGATAATAAAATGCATGTGATGTTGGTCTGGGTCTTGACTCCGGAGATGTGCATGGGTGCTGGACTGGGTGGTTGGGGCATTTGCAGGTAAATGGAGGGAGTTGGAGAATATCATGCTAAGTGAAATAAACCAATCCCCAAAAAACCAAAGGTTGAATGATTTCTCTGATAAGTGGATGATGATACATAATGGGGGGTAGAGGGGAGACAAGAATGGAGGAAGGATGGATTGTATAGAGGAAAATGAGGAGTGGGGGAAGGGAAAATAATAGAATGAGACAAACTTCATTACCCTATGTACATGTATGATTACACAAATGGTGTGACTCTACTTCATGTACAACCAGAGAAACCAAAGTTGTACCCACCCCAATTGTGTACAATGAATCAAAATAAAAAAATTATTTAAAGCTAAAAAAAAAGATGCATGTAAGTCTTCCTTAGTTTAATGACATTTATTGCCTTTTCTTTAACAGACACCTATTGTTAATTATTTCTATCTCATGATTGCTTGGGTAAGTTTCTTTAAAACAGTGCTTTATTCTACTAAATGTGCAGGTGGTAGATTAAAAAAACTTGATGTTGCAGTAAATAAATACTTCCTGGAGAATAAGCTGCCCACATCTTTGCAACAAAAACTTCACTCAGTGGTATTCTGGCATCTGGGATAGTTTAGTTCCTTTAATACGAAAGTGAAGTTTCCTGTCATGGAGGAGTTTATGCGCCATATGACTATAATCACTATACAATTCCTTAAAAAGGAAATAAGTACATATAATATTTTGTGGTGGATTTTCCCATGTAAATATAAATTCTCATTATTTATTGGCCATTTCAACAACAATATTGTTGGAGAAAACCCAGCAGCTATGATTGTAAAGTAGAAGCACTTACAATAAAGAGGTGCTTAGAGTGAATATGCAGGAGCTGAACTGATGATTTAAAATTTATCAGAACATGATAGGAGTTCTCATTAACCACTCTGAGCTATTTGTGATAAATAAACTCGAGTAATTTTTGTCCATGTTATGCTTCATCATGTTGCTTTAATTCCTGGCAAATCCTCCTTGATTGTTTTGCTCTGCAAAATGTTTTATTAATGTCCCTGTTAACATTATCCACAATGCTAGTGGCAACCTAGACTTATTAAAAGGATTACATTTCCACTTTTAGCTTTTAACAGAAACTTAATATTTGGATTCTAAAATAATGTCTCTGTCTAAATTTGCAACTTTGACACCTTTATCTAATCTGTCCAATGGAAAAAAATCAATCAGCTGAATTAAATTACTCTTTACTGGAAAAATGTATTATTAAATTCATGAGATCCCTGTGTTATAAGAAACTATATATCATAACTATATCTCTGTGTACAGATATGTCACTTATAAGCAAACTAGAAAATAATAGACTGTATACTAAGGAAATACGTAATGTCTTTGCCTCACACTGTGTACTATATGATGACATGAGAATGATATTAATCTTAAGAGTCAGAGATTTGGGTCCAGATCTCAACTTTACCACTAACAAACTTTGTAAAGTTGGATATCTATCTGTTTATTTGTTTTTTGATATTAAACATCATATTCTCTTATTAAATTAATATTAAGCTATAATGACCAGTATTATCTATGGATTACAAAATGGCAGGAAACTGTCTAGCACAGTGATTAGAAAATAACAAAGCTTAAATAAGGTCTATGTCTTCTTTTCTCCCATCTTTTTATGACTACAGAGTATACTTGTTTTTCATTATGAATACTTCTTAATGACTTTAGTTGATTTACTAATTAGTTAAATATATACAAACTGACCAACTTACTTTGAATAGGTTGTAAAGGCATTATCACAAAATAAGCTTAGGAAAATGTAATTTTAACTTTCAATTTATCTCTCAACATCTAGTCTATAATTACTATGTATTGTCAGGAATTGAATAAGGTAAAAAGAACATAGTAAAAAAGTAGAAAACATATACTGTATATTGTATTACTTATGGATATGTAATTGTATTTCATAAATTAAACAAAAGATAATTTTATCAGAGATGAGAAAATATAAGAATGCTTATTGTGACATTTTTATTACCAGTGAAAAATTGAAAATAATCCAAATATGCCTACAAAAATATATAACCACATAGAAAAAGTACAAAAATTATTAATAAGGGAAGGAAATAATTTTTATAGGATGTGGAGAATAGAATCCATTTTTGTTGTATTTTTGTTAATACGAAAAATTGAAAATATATATAGACATGTATACAAATGTTTAAAGGAAATAAATTGCAAACAGACTTTGGAGTTTGGAGGTTATCATGAGGCACTTTATCTTTCTATATTATTTATTTCCTTAATGTTTAAACCTTGTATTACATTGTTTATTGCAGTTTATGTTAATATCCTATAAGAAAAAACATGATTTTCTGACTAAAAATAAATGTAATAATTTGAGAGCTTATCTATTAAGGCAAACAACCAAGGTAATTATATTACATATCTCTCAATTTTCTCATCTGACAAATGTCTAATCTGCTTTATAGAATTGTGGAAATAATTTAAAATAATAAGTGAGACATGTCTGGGGTCCTAATTAGAGTATGATATATTCCCTGCATATATAATCATATCAAAGTGGACTCTACTGCTCTGTATAACTAAAACGAACCAATGAAAAGAAAAAAAGAAAAAAAATAGAGTGAGAGATCCTCTGCAGTGCACAGTACCATCTTATAATTTGAAATCTGAAGACAGATTTGCTTTGAACATTGATAAGATTATCTTGCCACCTCTAATTCAAGGAAGAAGACAGTGCAGTAAATGGCTCTCACAGAGATAAAGCACCACCTTCCTCTGCAGCCAGACCTAACTCCTTTAGAAACAGGCTGACACCACCAGTCAGCACTACAAAATAAATCTTTCCCACTTTCAGATAGAAAAGCTCATTTACTATATCGCTGGAAAACCTAAAGAATATAGTTCCATGCAACAATGACCATCTGATTTTTCTTTGTTATTCAATTGCCTTATCACACGAATGTAAGAGACATAAATATTCACATTGATGATCTTGAAAACTGCACAAAGTCAGTCTGTGCATATAGTTATGTAGTTATTATAAAGTTATCTAGAAAAGCAGAGTGAAATAGTGAAGAGCAGTGTCAAAGTAGGTCAGCACATTTCCTGTGAGTATTGTTTTATACCCATGAGATTGAAAAACTAAAACAGAGGTGGTAGCGTCCTTAGTAGGTTTATGGCAGTTTGAGGCAGTTAGGACCTAATAAAGTATGTACCACATTAGTTGTACTAATATTTGCTGCCCTTCACTCAAGAAAATTTCCATAATTATTATCACATATTTACATCATCAAATGAAGTTCACTATTTGCATTGTGATTTAAAACACATACTGATTGTGGTTTGATTAGTCATTAGCATACCAAATATGGAAAATCTAGGCTTTGGAAAGGTTGGAAACCAGATTTCACTGTCCTTACACTGGATGATTTGTATCTTTTTTATAAAAATGTACTCGTGATGACCTCCAATGTGTACATTTCTTGGATTTGTGTCTTCATCAATGACTGTTTAGGTTAAGACAGTAAGATGTTCAACATTCTATTTCGATGAGCAGATTAGAAACTTTCATATGTATCGTAATTTATCCTTCAAGGAAATCTCAATTATGATCAGAAAAACCAATTACAGCTTCCTTGATAGAATAAAACTTATAATCTTTCTAAACATACTAATATTTAGATTCATGTTCTTATAATTGTATAATTTATTCTCCCAGTTTGGCTTTAGGAACTGTATGCATTAAAAACAGAATATTTTGGAGAAATTTGTGAACAAATGAAAACCTATAAGTTTATTAAAATGAAATTGTAATTTTTAAATTAAATTTAATACAGTAGACAATTTTTGAATTGTCTTCACACAGAATATCACTGAGAAACAGGGAGGGGGAGGGAGGGAGAGGGAGGGGGGAGAGAGAGAAAGAGAGAGAGAGAGAGAGAAAGGCTCCTTGACATAAGGGAGTTTTCTGTTCAGTAGGCAGGTGCTCTGGAAAAGTTTTGATAATACAAATAGCTACAATTTATTGACACATAATTTTAAGTATAGTACTATTACTATGACTTCTAAAATACCAACTCAAAGAATACTAATAACAATTTTTCAAAATGTGTACTATGTGCTAACCTCCATCCAAGATATTCTAAATTTTTAGCCTTCCACAAAGAAGCCTATGAGATGAGGTTACACACTCTTATAATGACAGAGAAAAATGAAACATAGGATGTCACTTCAGTTAGAAAATTTTCAAAAAACTGATTCTAAGATTCGACTGAATGCAGAAAACCATAAAATTATCTATATGAATATTATGTGTATGTGTATATATATATACATATATATATGTATATATATATAAAGCAAGACCAAAAATGATATACTGTGCAAGAGAATTCAAGCAAAGTATATAACAGCAGGCAGCTTTATCTGTTTTATTCACTGATTTATGCCACATTCTTAGAACTGTATCTCACAAATAAAAGATGCTCAATAAATATGCATGGAATTGAATTAAATCTCAAGGAAATAAGTTTGTAACTCCTCAAATGTAAAGTTAGAGGGGGAAGGAGGGGATTCAGAAAATGTTCTGAAGACAGTTTTGAAGATCTCCCTGCAGGAAGCTGCTATTAGATTCTTCTAGTTAAATCTCCTGTCCACTACAGCCTGTCCAATCACAAGGTGACCTTCTAAACCCTCTTTGGACACTTTTCATGTAAAAGGTATCTCTAAAATTCCTAAAAGTAGTAGTATTTAGATCAGTATCATTAGATCCACAGTAAGAACGTGTTAGATATAAGATCCTATAGAATTTTAGTGCTCATGAACTTGGCAGTTTATAGAATTGTGCTTGTGGCTGGTAGAAATTAAATTACCGGAGTAAAGGAGGTTGAGGAACTGTGAGGTGATTGAATTATACCATACAGCCATAAAGCTTGCAAGAGAAAGACAGAAGGTGAAAATGCAGACCAGGTGCTGAAATCACCGAGGACAGAGAAAAGAATGTTCGGGTAGCTCGGTAAGGACAGAAAGCAAATCCTGCCAACGTGCACTGAAGGAAATAAGAGGGTAAATTGAGTGCAGTCTGGCCACTTGCAAGGGAGCAAGAAATGTGCAAATGACTTCTGTGGCTGTGGATTTCTTGGGAGCATGCTAATCAGCTAGATATGTTTGGGGAAAATGAAAAAAGTAGAAACGATATTCAAGGAAAAATCCAAGAATAACTTCCTTCAACATGTACATACTGCTTAAGTGTCTACATTATTGCAATCTCTTTGCCAAGAGGAATGGATGCAGAAATGTTTTTATTCTCAAAATAACAAGCATTCCAAAGGGAAAAGTTAAGAAGCATATAAAGGAACCATACAAAGGCAATTCAAACTGGCAAAGGCAGGAAGAAGAAACAAATGATACAGGAAATATGAAGATATGGGATGGGCATGTCGCAAGGGCAAGTATAGAATTTAAAGTCATATATTAAAAATTATCTTAATATTAGCCTCTTTTATTTTGTACTTGAATTGCTACTTGATATAAAATTATTAACTCGTAAATCCTTAGAAAGCATAGGTGTTCAACCATAACAATATGATATTTAAGAAAGTTAATCACAAAGAACAATTTATTTTCTCTGTGACAGCAATGTCCCTTTAGTTAAGGCATCTGATACAGAATTACATGCTATTTTTCACCAAAAACTTAAAATATTTTGTATGGTTAGTATATAACTGGTGGGAAGATTGTACCCATAGGTGATGATCAGTGATTATGTGGCAAAGTAGGATAATATCCCACTGGGGTCAGTTCTAAGACTCCATATTTTTCATACATTTTACAATGGTTTGGAAGATAATCTCACCCACTATCTTAATGAGCACACTATCTGTTCTAATCTTGGAAGGCTGCCAACACTACAAAGTGCAAGAATAGAATTCAAGTGTCCTTGCTTAATTGGGAACTGGGCCATCAAAATTGTGTCATAAGTCATAGAAACAGACCCTCCATATTTAGGGGCTAAATACTACCTACTTGATTACAAGCATTAGCACATTAGCATGGCCCCAGACAATAAAGACAAGGAAGTCCTTTATTGGCCACCATGAAATACAACAGGAGTCACCTTAGTAAGAGTATCACATTAACTCGCAAATCCTTAGAAAGGATGTGGATTTCTTGGGCTATGTCCTAATTGGAGCTTTACTTCCTTTTTTCTTTAACTTAAAAAAGTGTACACAAACAGACCTATCCCAGAAAATAGTAATTGGTACAATATGAAAATTGAGGTCAGATGTTTTTATCCTAAATAAAATTTCCATATTCCCTCGCTCTATGTTTTGCAGTTAATAAGTTCAAGCAATATTTGTTAAATGAGTTAATGATTTGCACAAATAAACTTGAGGGGACAATAGGTAAGGACTGAAGGGAAATTTCTTCATTTATATTCATTTATTCATTTCAATTGAACTATTGTGCTTTTGTTATTTACCAGATATATATTAGGCACTGGAATTACAGTAATGAGTGAGTCACTAAGTCTGCTCAGAGGAGCAAACAGCTCAGTTTAAAAAAAGAGAAAGAAAAAAAGAAATTAATTAATTAATTAAATAAATAAATCAGTGAATACTCTGATAATGACAGAAATAATCTAAGAGCTGCATAGCATGACATTATGGTACAAGAGAGAATGAGGCATTCTCTAAACTGGGACAGAATTGGGATTGGAAAGGGATGATCTGACTAAATTGAATTTGAATAAACTGAGGTTTCAAGAATGAGTCCTGTGTGTGTGTGTGTGTGTGTGTGTGTGTGTGTGTGTTTCTGTGTGTTGGAGGAGAGGAGACTCTCTGCAGAGGACATACAACTGACAAAGACACATGAAAGATTTTGCAGCAGGATTTAAAGACAATCTCTTCTCTCTCTTTAGAAAACACTGGAGACAAGATGGCTTAAATGAAATCAAATGGAATTTAAGTTGGGCATCAGAGTTTCTCTCAATATTTTAACATTGAAATGATATGTTCAGAGAATATTGATATTTATTCCGGGAGTATTAAAAATGGATTTTTAGTATATATCTTTGCCCATTTTATTTATAACAAAAGGATTTAGGACCTAGAATTGATACCTAAAGTCTCCTCTTGTTTTGAAATGAAATATGTTGTTTGAATTATGAACGAGAAAATAACATTTATTGAACATTTATTTAATGTCTGGCATGAATACAAATTTTTACACTTAGGATACTTACTTTAGTCTTCAAGTGTTATCAGTGGCTTAATCTTGTGAAAGGTTTTTTCTCTCTCATGTGACCCACTGTCTTTAGCAGGTTATTGGGGGATGTTACTCATGTGCTTATTTAAGGATCCAGGCTGAAAGAAATTTTCAAGGTCACAGCTAAGAAGACAACACAGTGAATGCAGCCCCAGTTTTTCTTCACACTTCACACTTCACACTTCACTGCTGCTCATATTTTGAAGTAAGTCCTAAGGCCAAGACTGTTGTTAAAAAAAAAAGAAAAGAAAAGAAAAAGAAAAGTAAAGTAGAAAAAAGAAAGGTAAAAAGTACAGTACAGTGTCCAGAAATGGCAAAGCTGGAAATATTTGGTGAGCACAAAATGAACACTTAGATTCCTTTATTCCTGATTTAAAGCAATATCTAAAAATAAACTGGATCAATTCCCCACCACCCCACCACCACTGGTACTTGGACTCAGGTAACTCCACCACTGAGTTATGTCCCAGCTCTTTGTATTTTTTCAGCTATTTTTATTATTTGGGTGGGGGTACCAGGGATTGAACTCAGGGGTGCTAGACCACTGAGTCAGCTCTATTTTGTATTTTATTTAGAGACAGGGTCTCTCTGGGATGCTTAGCACCTTGCTTTTGCTGAGGCTGCCTTTGAACTCACGATCCTCCTGCCTCAGCCTCCCAAGTCACTGGGATTACTGTGCCCAGACATGGGCCACTGTGCCCAGCTACTTTTTTTTTATTTTGAAATAGGGTCACCTTATGTTGACAAGGCTGATCTTGAACTTGGCGATCCTCTGTTTCAGCCCCCAGGTCTCTAGCATCTCAGTTGTGTGTCACTGTGCCCAACAGATTTAAATGTTTCTTAATCATCACCACATATGTTCATTCTTTCCTGAACATCATAGTGTGATAGAATCATCCAATGTTAACTAAATAGTAGTATCTACTTTTTTAAAATTGTGAATTACCAGAACGAATTACATGGGGCTCATCTGGTGCAGTTGAATAGTACATTGTATTAATTAATATCAAATAGTACAATTTTATATAGGTCCAACATGCATGAACTCCAGAAGTCATGTAGTGATTAATTGACCCAGATTTTTAATGAGGATATTTGGCCTCAAACTCAGTAAGGAGAGAGGGTGGGGGAGGAAGGGAGAGGGAAACACCATGGGAAGGAAGTAGATTTTGACTGAAGGAAATGTACAAGAAAATATAAAACTTATATCCTAAAAATGCTTAATAAGGTGAAATTAAAATAAAGGAAAGATATAACCTTTGAAGAAGAAAGGAGAAGACATCACAGTAGAGATGCTGTCACAGTCCAGGAGCACCAGATGGGGCAAAAAAGTGGAGGTGACCATGAGCAGCAGCTCTCTCTGGAATGTGCACCCATGGTGAGCACCCAGGCTGAGCTGCTGAGCTCATCCTCTCAAACTTAGCACAGCTTCTATTGCTGGCTCTTGGGATCTCTAGGGGTCTCAAAAGATCACAGAAGGAATGGAGAAAAGGAGGTGGAGGAGGAAGAAGAGAAACAGGGAAGATGATAGAGAGTGGGAGGGACCTCTAATCTGCCTGCCTTGCTATTCGGGCTATGGTTTCTTCTTATTAAGAAAATCGAGTGAGACAAGAAAACACCTTCATTGGAGCTGACGAATGGGTACAACTGGGTCTCTGGCTGGTTTTGCTTGTTCATCATTCAGCCCCATCAAGGTTATCTCACAGTCCAGCAAAGACAGCCTTGTAGGAACAGGGGAGTAAGGAGTCGGAACTGACCAAGTGAAAAATAAAAGACTCTATAATTAAATTATTAATAGATACATAAATAATTCAACCTTAAACTGGCAGCTCACAAAACAAGCTAGTTTGCAGTTCACATACCACATCTGTTCCTGACTCTTAAATCCATCAAGACCCCATATTCACTGAAGATTAGATGATGCTCTTGTTGGAAATTAAACAGAGCAACCCATTGTTAAAAGGCAGAGAATAAGTGCTTCTAACAACCTTAATTCTTTCATTCCTCATATTCTTAAGTAAGCTTAAGAAGAATTTATCATAGAAAAAAATCCCAGTGTACTTATTATACACTATAGATATATGTTTATGTACATGTATTCTAATAAGCAGATATATGTGAAAATGTAGATTTTTCTTAATCATAGTTATTCATAGTCATTTATGTGTAGATTGTCCTTGGAAAATCATATCCATTCATAAATTTTATAAACATAATAATATTTTCTGAATTTCAGTTTATTCCCAACAAGAAGGAGGACAGTGTCCCTGGACTGTTTACCAAATTGAAGACAGAATCATCCTGGTATATATTTACATATATTACATAAATCACCTTGGTGTGTGTATATATATATATATATATAAATATGTAAATATATTCATGATATATAGCAATATATGATATATAATATAAATATATATGTAAATATATATGAAATAGATGTTTAATATTTTGAATTTTATTTTAATAAATGAGGCATTAAACAAAATTTGAACATATTAATAGGTTACCATGTAATGTTTGGATACATCTATACATTGTATAATGTTTACATAAGGTTGAACATATGTATTTCCTTGAACATTTGTCATTCCTCTATTGTGAAAACTTTCAAAATCCCTTCTTCTAGCTTTATAAATTGCATAGTATTCTGTTATCTACAGTCACCGTACTGCACAACAGCACACCAAGTATTCTTGCTCCTCTGTAACGGTAACTTAGTACTCCCTGATCTTCCTTCTCCACACTCATCCACTCTCTCTCCCCATCCTTTAATAGTTATCTTCTATTCTCAGCTTCTGTGAGAGCCAACTATTCAGGTTTCACATGTGAGTGAGATCATGCAGTACTTGCCTTTCTGTGCCTGGCTTTTCAAAGTTCCCAATAACCTGTAGTGAAGAAAAGAGAGTCTGTTCAAAAAACATGCAAGGAACATTGGATAGCCACATGCAGAAGAATGAAATTAAGATACCTCTCTCTCAACAATTACAAAAATCAGCTCAAAATGTGAGATCTGAAACTACTGGAAGAAAGCTTAAGGGAAAATATTTCTGGACATTGGAATGGGCAAGGATTTTTTTTTTTTTTAACAAGACCTGAAAAGCATGGGAAATAGAAGCAAAACTAGACAAACAGGACTACATAAAACAAAATAATATTTAAATCAGGTTAAACATATTTATCTCCTCAAACATTTATGATTCTTTATGGTGAAAAATTTAAAAATGTCGCCTTCTAACTTTTTGAAATGTTCAGTACATTACTGTATCTTAGCATCTAACATAATGATCTCCAGTTCCGTCAAAAATGCTACAAATGACAGAATTCTATTCTTTTCTATGGCGGAATAGTATTCCATTGTGTTTGTACACCTATTTTTTTTATCCATTCATTATCTGATGGACATTTAGATGGTTTCTATGTATTGGCTATATTGACTAATACTGCAGTGAACACAGTAGGGCAGATGTCAGACATATTGATGTCATTTCCTTTGGAAATATTTTCCCAGTGGGATTACTTGATAAGTAGTTTCATCTTTACTTTTTGAAGGAAACTCTGTATTGTTTTCCATAGTGGCTGAACCAGAGTTCCCACCAACACTGTGCAAGTATTCCGTTTCTCCTCACTAACTCTTATTGCCTTTACTCTTGGATAATAGTCATTTTTACTGGGGTGAAGTGATATGTCACTGTAGTTTTGATTTGCATTTCCCTACTCATTTGTTATGGTGACCATTTTTCAAATACTTGTTTTCTATTTGTATGTCTTCTTTGGGGAGTATTTAGATATACGACCCACTTTTTAATTGGGTTATTTGGTGTTATACCACTGAGCTTTTGGAGTTCCTTATATTTTCTAGATATAAACCCCTGGTTAGATGTACAGTTTTCAAAAATCTTCTCCAAATCTGTAGGTTGTTTCTGCACCCTATTGACTGTTTCCTGTGCTGTAAAGAAGTTTCATTCTACGTAATTCCATTTATATTTTATTTTTACTTTTCTTTCCTATGCTTCGAGGGTCTTCTTAAAAAAAA
>JAJEJO010000653.1:108588-206055 GCA_020662805.1 Glaucomys volans
CTTTTTTTGATCAGCATTTTTACTGTTCTCAAAGCACTTGGAATAAAAAGTAAATAATTTAGAATTTCAAAGAGCATATTCACCATAGTGTTTGCTTTGTTTTTCCCTGTTCAAACTAAAATGAAAACATGCCAGGTCATTTTGTTTTCAAATTAAACCCCCAAATAGCAGAATTCTAAAAAAAAGCTAGAAGTAATTGCTCAATTATCAAAACAAAGTACAGTTGCAAGTTTTTACTAAGATATCAATATTCAAAAAGAACTCTAGACAGAATAAATATGCATATGGACACCCATTTCACTCAAGAGACTAGGTCTCAGGTCCCAGGGCAAGGGGCTTATGCTCTGGGTACAAGGCTTGCTATGACCAGAAGAAAATAATAGACTTCAGTGTTCTCTCTCTCTCTCTCTCACATTCTCATTCTTTAATTCCTACTCCAAAGCACTTCTGGTTTTGTGCATTTTGAGAAAGACAGATTATACCTGCATCCATCTCATTCTTTATGCTCTTCCTTCTTATTTAAAAAAATTTTTTTCTTAGATGTTGATATACCTTTATTTTTATTCATTTATTTATATGCGGTGGTGCTGAGGATCGAACCCAGTGCCTCGTACATGCCAGGCAAGCGCTCTATGACTGAGCCACAATCCCAGCCCTCTTCCTTCTTTTATTTGCAGGGGTGTGATACATTGTTCTCAAATCTACTTCTTGGACATTTTGGGGTGGATATATTTTCCCATCTCTTCAAATTTTCATGGATTTTGCTTAATAGATCATTCACCATCTGTTATGGTTTGCATGTGAGGTAACCCCCAAAACTCACATGTGATACAATGCAAGATGATACAGAGGAGAAATGATTGGGTTGTAAGAGTCTTAACCCAATCAGTGAATTAATCCCTGATGAGATTAACTGAAATGGTGGGGTGTGGCTGGAGGAGGTAGGAATTGGGATATAGCTATAAGGTATATATTTTGTATCTGAAGAGTAGAGTCTCTCTCTCTCTCTCTCTCTCTCTCTCTCTCTTTCCTTTTCTGCTTCCCAATGATGTGAGCCACTTCACTCTGCCACACTCTTCCACCATGATGTTTAGCCTCACCTCAAGCCCCAAGGAATGGAGCTGGTCATCTGTGGACAAAGACCTCAGAAACTGTGAGCCCTCAATTAATCTTTCCCTCCTCTATAATAGTGCTGGTCAGATCTTTTAGTCACTATGGTGAAGAAGCTGCCTAAAACAGCATCTCACCTGTGACTCCAAATTTCCCACCTTATTTTTTCCTTCCTGTCATGAATTATACATCTCCACATTTTCATCACTCTCCCCTCTAAAAGAAAATTCAATTAAAAACCTTTAATCTACTAGAGCTGCACCATTTTCCTCCATCATAGCCAAGGTTGCAGACACTATTTCCTTTTCTTGTTTCAAGTTCTTATTCCCATTGTTTTTGAGCTCACTGTGACGTGGCTTCCAATTAACTACTCAAATAAGAAGTGCTCTTAGATAATTGTTCATGTCCTCCAAGTTGATAAGCCTCAGGACCAGTTGGGATAGTCTTTCCACACACTTGGTCCTGTTAGAGTACATCACATTACAACTATGAAAATATATGCACTCCTGGCTCCCACAACATCAGTGTCTCATGAATCCAGCATCTCAACATTTTTCTTGTACATTACTGGACATTCTTTCTCAATAACTTTTCTGGGCTCTTCTTCCACATGTCATTTAGTTGGTGTCATGAAATATTCTCTTTTTGGCTCGATTTCTTCTTATCTGCCAAATTTTCCCTAAGTAATTTATGAATATTTATGTCTTATGAACAATAAGCATATTATCTATATCCCATAACCTGCTTCTTGAGCTTAAGAGCAGTATATGCATGTGTATATGTATGCACATGTGTGTGTGCATGTGTTTGTGTATTTATACACACACACACTATAAATATATCATATAGCTATCAATGAATTTCTTAAGGATGACTTATCTTCAGAATGTCAAAACTGAATGCATCACCCTCTTTGACTGTCATCCTCATTGTTCTCTTTAATAACTGGGCATCATGCTGCTGGTTTCCTCTTCCTTGGCTGTGTTCGTACAATCAGTCCAGAAATCATATAAACTTGATTTCCCCCTAAGACTATTACCATTTCCTCACCTTGGATCCTCCCACTCATGCCCCAATGACCACTGCAGGCATCTTTCAGATACTCCTGCCTCCAGGCCCACATTCCTCCTACAATCTTCTTTCACTATTCTTCTTACAATCTTCGGTTGACTTTTAATTGTTGAGTCTTTATTATTAACTACTAAATTATCTTCCTGAAAAGAAATGGACAACATAGAAATTCTACAGAAACTATAGAGTTGAAATACAGCTGAAAAGTCAGGTCTGATGCAAACAGAGCCCATCACAAGCAGACACTTTAATGATATTATCTCATTTCAACCCTCGAGACGTCCCAATGGGCAAGACATAGTGATTTTCAAGTTTCGTATAAAAGGAAACTGAGGTATGAAAATGTTGGTTTTCCCAGCCATGAACACCATTTAGTAAATTAAAAGAGGTTCCAAGAAGTCTGAGTCCAGGACCTAGGTTCCATGGAACTGCATAGAATCATTGAAACCATCATGAGCAATGCTTTTGTTTTCATGGTTAGATACAAGACAGCCAAAATTCTCTTGTATCACATTGTGATTTGAAAGACAATGGTGTTCCAGAAGGGGCAGAAAGAGGAACAGAGATATAGAGGGAACAGAATAAAACAACAAATAAATCATACATGAAAGATTTTCTGTAGATAAGGATGTGGTCCATAATGTTAAGGATTCTAAAATGGTCAATGCAGTAAAGCTATTTTTTTTAAATGATTTTTCCATTTCTCTTAAATAAAAATTGGTGGCATTTGAAAACATGGTATTGGTAGGCTCACTAAGGTGGGAATAATTTTCTATAAACTCTAGGTTGCAGCATTTTAATATTTTTGTCATAATTGACTATTTGCAAAAACAAAGTAAAGGAAAGGATTACCCATATTTTCAATATGGCTCTTTATACTAACAATAAAACACTTTATTTGGTACTAAAATAGTACAAGTAAACAAAGAAAATAGAGAAACTGTCTCATATTATTTTAATAGCTATTTCAATATGAATAGAATAAAATATAATGAAGAACACGTGTTTGGTGCTAATGACAAAATGTTTTGCAGTTTTATAGATAAAGCAAAGTGCATAATGTGAACCAGATGTCAAAATAGTTTAGGATTAGTTTCTGAGGACAAATATTTCAGAAAATATGTGGCAAGGTAACCACACATTTGCTACTGGGAGTCTTCAATGAAAGTGTCTCATTTTATACTTGGTTTCTCAAAATTAAATTGTGATCTGTCCTCAATACTCTATATTTTTAAAAATCCCACAGGAGAAGCAGTTAAGCGAAGTGGTTAACAACTCAAGCTTTGTATCACATTTTTAGCTTTATCATTTCTTGACTGTAGGATTTTGAGAAACTTAATTTCTCTGAGCCTGAAACTCCTCATTTGAAAATGAGAATGATAATAGTTAAAGCAACTTCTCAGAGTCATTGAGTTTAGACCAAGGTAATACCTGTAAAGTGCTTTCCACTAGAACTTGGTAAGTGCCCAGTAAAAAGTAGCTAGTATTATTTTCATTGTCATTACTAATAATGCTTTCAATTATTACCACCATTAAAACACTTTTCAAAATTATTTACATTTTTACATTCAAATAATCATTTTTGTTTCACTTAACATGTGCTAAATGTACATCTGCACGGGGTTCAGAGTGATATTTTTATACATGCACAGTATGCACTGACCAATTCTAAACCTGCGTTTATCTACCCACTCTTCCCTCCCATCCACTCCCTTCCCACCTTCTATTAATCACTGTTCTATATTCAGGTTAAACTTCAGCTTCCATATATTAGAGAACATATGTGATATCTGTCTTTCTATATCTGGTTTATCCCACTTAATATCATCTCCTCCAGTTCCATTCATTTATTGTCAATGACCAGGGTTTCATCCTTCCTTATGGCTGAATAATATTCCATTGTGTACATATACCACATTTGCTTTATCCCTTCATCTGTTTAGAGTCACCTGGGCTGTTTCTATATTTAAGCTGTTGCCAATGGTGCACAATAAATAAGGGAATGAAGGAATCTCTTAATGATGCTGATTTTATTTCCTTTGGATATGTGCCCAGAAGTGGGATAACTGGATCATATGGTAGATATAATTTTAATTTTTTGATATCCAACTATTTTTCATAAAGATTGAATAGACTTGCATTCCAAAACCAGTCTTTTTTCTTTATATCCTTCCTAGATTTTGTTGTTTTTATTTATCTATATATTTGTTTGATAATATCAGATTGCAAACTGGGGTGATATGGTATCTCAATGTAGTTTGACTTGAATTTTCCTAATGGCTATTGATATTGAGCATTTTTCATATACTTTTTGGCCTCTGATATTACTTTGTTCAAAAAAATATTTAGATCATTTACCCAATTTTCATTGGATTGCTTTGTTGTTGTTGTTTGAGTTCCTTAAATATTCTGGATAGTACCTCTTTATCAGATGAATAGTTGGAAAATATTTTCTGTTATTCTGTAGGTTGTCATTTCACTTTGTTAATTTTTTCCTTGCTGGGCATAAGTTTTTAAGTTTGATTTAATCTTATTTGCCAATTTCTGGTTTTGTTTCCTGTATTATGGGGATTCTATCCAAAAATCCATTACTTGTGCCAATGTCTTATAGTTTTTATTTATGTTTTCTTGTGATAGTTTCAGAATTTCAGGTTTTACATTTAGGTCTTTGATGTATTTTGAGGTGATATTTGTACAGGGTGAGAAATTAGGATCAAGTTTCAGTCTTCTGCATGTGACTATCCTTTTACCATTTATTGATGGGGCTAATCTTTTTGCAATGTATGATTTTTGCTTCCTTTGTTGAAAGTCAGTTGACTACAGACACCAGTGTTTTTTCTGGGATTTCTATTCTGTTCCATTGGTCGATGTTTCTGTCTCTATGATACTACCATGCTGTTTTGATTACTATGTCTTTATTACATGTCTTGTAATCTGGTGTTATGATGCCTCTTGCTTTGTTTTTTGTGTTCAAGATTGCTTTGAATATTTTGGGTCCTTTTGTGTTTCTATATAGATTTAGAATTGTTCTTTCTTGTTCTATGAAGAATCTCATTGGTATTTTGATGGAGATTTCTGAATGTATAGATTCCTTTGGGAAATATGGAAATTTTAACAATATTAAAAACAAAGAACATGAGAAGATTTGGGGATTTTTTTTGTATATATGTCTCTTTAAAATTTCTTTCATAACTGTTTTGTAATTTTCACTGTAGGGGTCTTTTGCTTCCTTGGCAGGGTTTATTCCTGGGTATGCTATTTTGTAGCTATTTAGAATGGACTTATTTTCATGATGGTTTACTCAGCATATTAGCTATTAGTAAAACTGCTTATTTTTGCATGTTGATTTTATATTGTGCAACTTGCTGATTTCCTTTATCAGTTCTGAAAGTTTTGTGATGGAGTCTTCAGTTTTTTTTCTGGCAGAGAATCATAATCTACCATTGGGTCATTTATTTCTCCCCTTCAGATTGAATTGCTGATTCAATCTCATAGCTTGTTATAAATTTATTTCAGGTGTTTTATGTCTTATGTTTCGATTTTGATGAGAAACTTATCCACTTCTTCATGTTTTCCATTTAGTGTACCAATACCAATTCGTATCATAATCCATTATTATCCTTTGTGCTCCTGGGACTTGTAAAGACTTGTAAAGCCTCCTTTTTCATCTCTAATTGTATGTTTTTGGGTCTCCTCTCTCTTTTTTCCTTGATTCATCTAGCTAAAGGCTTGTCATTTTTTTTAATTTTTAGATGTTGATGTACCTTCATTTTATTCATTTATTTGTATGCAGTGCTGAGAATCAAACATGGTGTTTCACATACACTAGGCAAACTCTCTACCACTGAGCCACAACCCCAGTCCTTGTCCATTTTGTTTCCTTTTCAAAATACAACTCTTTATTGATCTTTTGTGTTAGTGTGTGTCTTTGTGTGTGTGTATGTGTGTATGTGTGTGTGTGTGTGCTCTGATATTTGTATTTCTTTCCTTCTACAAATTCTAGGTCTGCTTTGTTCTTTTCTAGGTCCTTGAGACACATTGCCAGGCTATTTGAAATCTGTCTATTTTCTTGATGTAGGGGTTTACTGCCATAAGATTCCCTCTTAGTTTGCTGATTCTGTTCTTTTGGAGTCATGGTGTTTGTTACCTGGTTTGCTCATATTTATTGTAATTCTGCATTGAAACATGAAGATATGATGGATAAGTTATCCCTACCACTTTTAAGGGTTGACATTCTTAGTAAGTTGCAGTCTCCTGAAGATGTGTCCAGGGCTCTCAGGCTGCTGGGCCATGATAGCTTTGCTTCCCACTGGGTACCAGGGTGTTTCTGTGTATCTTTTCTAGTTATAACTAATGCATCTGGGCAAAGGGCACTGTCTCCAAGGGCTATTCAGCCATACAGACTCTGGAAGCTCAGGCAGGTATACTACAGACAGCAATGGAAGTGGGTGCTCACTGTGTGACTACTCTTAACGATGAGAGTGGTGACCTCAGCCATGTGTTGAAGGTTTCATCAACCACTTTTGACACTAGGTCTGCAGCTAGCAAGGTTGCATCCTAAGCAGCAGTACCTTCCCTTAGACCAGGCAGTGGAATGGGTCCAGACACTGCATGGGAAGAGGTGGTCATGGAACCCCAGCATCAAGTTTGTTGTGTTTGCTGCAAGTGCTCAGATGTGTTGTAGAGTTGGGGAGTAGCAGGATAGGGTGCAGTGGGAACCACATGAGTATGATTTCATTGGAAACTGCAGCATTTCTCCCAGGTCCTTTGCTTGACACAGCACAGACCTGGGGGTATATCAGAGAGACTCAGCTTCAGGCACTCCTCTTGGCTACTATGGAAATGAGTAGCATTAATTGAAGACATAGAGTTCCTCATGGACCCTCTCAGCAAGCATCTGGGGAGTGGGAAACAGGAACCATGGTATTGCCTCCCAGCCCTATCACACCTCCCCACGCATGGTGGCTAAGTGAGGGATGGTAGAACAATGTGGACACCAATCTTCAGTTCTGCTGCTGGAGCTTGGTTTCAGAGAGCAAGCATTCCAATCTCCTGATTCTCATGGGTTGTACCCTCCATTCTGTCTATACTTCAACAATGAGTCCCTACAATGCAGGGTACTCGGATGGCTTGGGTATGGGTCAGTCATTCTTCTGGATTAAGTGGAGTTTGCGAGGCTACAAACCCCTAAGCCAGTGCAGTGGATTAAGGAAGGTCTGTAGTATCCCAGAAGTGGGAATGTACAGAGATTTTTGATGATTGGACAACATGAATTTGTACACTAGCTCACTTCACCAAGCTAAAGCAGACAAGGAGTTTGCCATGAGATGATGTGAAATCCTTCACAAAAGCAAAACTACTATGTAGATTTCAGGTTGCTCACCTATCTGGGTTGCAAGTCTGTGACTGAAAATTTCCAGTCGTTAGGACTGCCAACATCTGTGAGAATAGAATTTTCTGGGTCTCTCTTATTCACCCTTACCCCAGCTATAGGAGTTTGCCATGCTCTAGTTATGGAGCTTGGGTGGCAGCTACAGGGGTGTTTTGTTACTCTTTCTGGGCTGTCATTTTAGGTCTCTGAGTCTTAATTAAGTTCCAGTCTCTCCCTTGCTGATTTCCATCATTCTCCCATGGTCATTCACACTGAAATTCAGCTATATACTTGTTACTTTGGTTGTTTGTAGAGGAGGTAAGTATCATCTTCATATTCTTTCAAAATTATTTAATTTTAATCTGAACATTATTTCAGTCTCTCTATCAGTGTAACTGTGTGTATCTGACAAGTGTGTAAATTTGTCTTTTCAGTTCCATGGTACCAAATCATATTGAGTTTTCCTTGGATGATCAGGGCTTATTTTAACCATAATTGGGGAAGTATGGAAAAATAAGTGGCCTTAGGAGCCACCCTGGATCCAAAATGTCATTTTTTACAGTTCCTCCCACAACTTTATCTCCATTGGTCTGACTGTACTGATTCAGTGGCATCTCTGCTGGTCATTTCTGCAGAAACCATACTGTGTGAGCTCTATGGAAATACCTCTACCTACTCAGTATGTGGCTGCTGTGCTGAACCTGCTACACCTATACTGGCTAACAATGGAATGATTAAGTTTAATTCAAATTCACCTAGTAAAGGACAAGCATATTGATGGTTTGGCCAACACTATCTGCCATAGTGTGCCCCTGGCATGTGGCTTTCTCCTCTAGGTCATCTCATAGACTGCCAGGCAATAATACCTCATAAATCAACTGGGGAGTCAACAAAAGGAAATAGAATTTGGCAAGTTCAATACAGAGTTGGCAATTATTTTGAGACTTCTGAAGAGATCATCAATGTAACAGGTAGGTGTGTTGCATAGCATTCTGGTACACAGAGGAAATATATTAGGGGGTGTAGCAAGGTTCGGTTTAGGTTTTTGGCTTCTCTATGAATTTTTTCTGGAGTTTCAAAATGCAGTATTTATATTCATAATGGGCTTCTCAAGGGATGTCATATAGCATGGACTCTCCAGGGTACCCATGTTTGGGGACTGCTTTCCATGCTATATAATAGGATGATAAGTGGTCAACTCAGGTGGCCATTTTGTAGATGACCCTGTCCTTTCACCTAGCAAGGCCAGACAGGGCCATCAGATTCCATTCCCCAAAGAGGATCACTTAGTCTAAGCTATTCACAGTTTAGTTCCAAGAATTTCAAATTTGGAAGGAGAAAAGAGGTCTGCTCCAGGGTGCAACATGTCACTCTGGGTTCATCAGTGACTATGTTATATTGTTGTTTTGCTGCATAGTCAGGAAAATTAGGATAAGTTGATCTTCGAAAGGAAGTAAATTGAAACACATGTAAAAAGAAGTATAAAACTTTCTAGTTACTGTCTTGAGGTAGTTCCAGAGAAATAAGTTGATACCTACACTTTAGTTACATAAAGCATTCTTGCATCATTATAATATATAACCCATAATGCTTTAGTTAGTGTCTCTAGTATCTGTATCTGTCAATTAAACTTGAAAATTAAAGTTCTCATAGCAGTACAAAGATAAACTATATTTTTTTCTCCCAGGCACAAGCATGAGGCACTAAAATGACATAAATTATATATTAATAATCCAAAACAAATGTTGTAATATTTTGCAATTGTAAAAGTGGGAAACATATTTTACTGATAAGTTCTGGGAATAATATGGTTGGTATGACCTCAGTTACTAACTAGAGTTAAATATTTTTATTTCATCATTTTATTGAAATCTTTGGCTTTTAACATATGTTCTTGGTGACACATAATAAAGAAATAAATAATTCTCTCAAGGACTTTTATTCAAATAAACATCAATTACTGTCATAATTTAAGAATATATGTATAAACAATATATGAGCTGGAATAAGTTTGTGCTAAATACAGGATATATGCATGAGTTTCTGAAGATGGGTATGAATTACTAAACCCAAGCCCAGTATAAATATATTCTCTTGCGATGCATTGTTTACTATATGCAATTGTTTTAAAATTTCCTATAACCAATGTGGCATACATATATTTATATTCTGGGACAAATGCATCGCAGGCTAGGTGGATAATAATTGTGTCTAAGGACTAAACTCTAGCCTCAATCATCTCCCAAATCACAATCTTAAAGCCATTTTCAACTCCTACTAATAGCTGGTTTTGAATAGTTCGGGTTTAATTGGGAATTATCTATTATTGCTGTTTGAATATGGATGAACATTGAAGAACACCTAAAAATGTACATTACTGAGTTTTCTTTCCCAAGAATTGTCTTTTTCCTGAAAAAAGACAATTTTTTTGGTATAATGGATATACTAGGTATAATGTTGGAAATTGGTGGGAAGCTTTTTCGTTTCCCCTGATCCATACTTTCTTTCCTCTAATGTTTGAGTTCTTATTGCCATGTAACAAACCATCCCTAATTGAGTATTTCAAAAATGTTTTTTTTGTTTGATTATTTTCTCAGATTGGGTGAGTTAGGAATTCAGACAGAACCCAGTAAAGATGTCTGGTGTCTGCTCCATGGTTCTGGAAACTCAGCTAAACTAACTCAAATGGATGACAGAGATTCAAATACTTTGGGGCTAGAATTTTCTGGAGACTCCCCTGTCCCCACACCTGGTACCTGGTGTATGATGACTAATTCCTAGGATCAGCTGGCACAGTCAGCTGGATACTCTCACATGGCCTCCCTTGGTTACTTGAGTTTCTCCTAGCACTGCAGTTAGGTTCTGAGATGCTTGTGAAGAAGCACCTGGACAATAGTGTTCTAAAAGAATGAAGCAAAAGCTGAATGTATATTTTATATCTTGGCCTCAGAAGTTATAAAACATCACTTCCCCATTCAGTTTATAAGGAAAGAGGTATAGACTCCAACTCTCAATGCAAGAAATGTTGAGGAATTTGCATCTGTCTTAAATTCAATCTCTTGGAAGCAGACACAAGAAGCCAATGAGTGTCCAAGGACATATTACTGATAAAAACTAGGTTGAAAAATATCAGAGATAATGCTAGTTCCTGCTCCCTTTTGAATTTGGAGAATAGTCAGTCACCTTTTCCCACTTCTCTTCCCTATTATGTAGAGCAATAGATCCCCAAATTTTCATCCCACAAGAGGAAAAAGACAATAATTCTCTTTGTTTGAAGTCAGGCAAGACAGGGAAGAGATCTTTTGAGACACCAATTGATTATGTGGACAAATTATATACCAACTCCTTCTCTTATAAGAAGTAGTGAGGATGGGAATGGAAAATGGAAAGATAGGAAGAAATGCCCTACACAAAATATCTGCAAATAGGAAAACCTGCAAAGAGAAAGAATTTTCCCTGTTAGCTCCCTGACTCATACCCTCAGGGTCTTCCCCAATGCCCATGTCTAGAAACCTCAAGATTAACGCCTAATAGAATATGTGTTAGTCAGCTTTCCATTGATATAACAAATACCTTGTTAGAAGAAAAAGTTTATTTTGGCTTACAGATTTAGAGGTTCAAGTCCATGATCAGGAGGACTTTGAGCCTGTGGTGGAATCATGGCAGGAACACATAGAAGAGCAAAACTGCTTATCTGATGGCCAAGAAGCAAAGAGAAAAAGAAAGAGTCAAGGTTCCCAGGATCCCCTTAGAGGGCACATGCCCAGGGACTTGAAGACTTCTAGCTAGAACCCAACTCTTCAAGGTTCTGCCATTTCCCAGTAATGACACACTGGAGACCACATTGGTCTTTGGGGAGTTACTAAAGATCCAAACTATAGCAGTATGTGATCCCAACCAGTGTGAATTTTTGATACAGATCTAGAGAGAGGAAAATAGCCTGTCTTGCTTGGCTCTCTAACTTATGTGGAAAGATAATAACAAAATTTCTACCAGAATAGTATTAGTTTTATTTTCATTATTTTTTATTTTTGACCACTTATCAAAATATAGAAATCATGTGCATTACTAACTTGCTCTTACTAACTTTATGGTTAATATAATAATCTAGGTTATAGTCATGAAATTGAAATCCCTAACTATGTCTTTTCCCTCTCCTTTTCCATGTAGAGCTTAATAGATCATAAGACATTTTATAATGTTGACTAATGGGTTATACATGTCATTATTCATTGGCTATCTGACATCCTTCTTGACATTGTAGTTGGTATTAATGACCTTGGTACTTCATACTCTGTTATGGTTTGGATATGAGGTGTCCCTCAAAAGCTCATGTGTGAGACAATGCAAGAATGTTCAGAGGAGAAATGATTGGGTTGTGAGAGTCTTAACCCAATCAGTGAATTAATCTCCTGATAGGGATTAACTGAGTGGTAACTGAAGTGGTAAAGTGTGGCCAGAGGAGGTGGGAATTAGGGCATGACTTTGGGTATATATTTTGTATCTAGAGAGTGGAAACACCCTCTCTCTCTCTCTCTCTCTCTCTCTCTCTCTCTCTCTGCTTTCTGATCATGATGTGAGCTGCTTCCTTCAGCCACACTCTTCCACCGTGATGTTCACCCTTACCTCAAACCCTGAGGGGTGGAGCTGGCCTTCTATGGTTTAAGACCTCTGAAACTGTGAGCCCTCAAATTAATTTTTCCTCCTCTATAATTATGCAGGCTGGGTCATTCCATCACAGTAGCAAAAAAGCTAAGACATACTCCTTTTAATCATGCATTCTGCCTTTTGATTTTACATTTCATTTGTGAATAAAAAAACAATTTAAAGGAGAAATTTCTATTTGACTTTAGTTTTGGCCATTGGATTTTCTTTGACAGTAGAATGAAGCAGAACGGGTAGTGAATTGGGAAACCCTAGACCTGTGTTTTTGCTTGTTTACATGTACTAGTGCCATCATCCAGGGGACAGACATAGCTGATCTAGCCTATTCATCTATGGAGGAGAACAAGAAGCATTTGGAACAGAAAGTCCCCAGTTAAACTAACCTAGTCAAATCCAGTCTAGATCAGAGCCCACAGGCCTGGGGTCTCCCCTGTTCCTCACATATTCGCATACTTCCAAGGACAATGATGATATCCACTGGGATAGCTTACTTGGCACACCTCTGCTCAGCATGCCATTTATCCTACTTTTGGTAAGCTAACACAAGCATGTTCTTCTCACAGCAATTGCATGAATGCTTAAAGGAAGTAGAAATGCGGGAGGGTCTTTAAAACCGCGGCTTGGAAGTGATGAACTTAGCATCATTGTATTGATCAGACCTTCTCAAATAAATCTTGTAAGGGAGAGAGATTCTGTCTTTAAGTCAGAAACTCTGCCATCACTTGATAAAGGGTGGGGGTAAAGATTCAGAATTATTAATAAAAATTACCCTGAGCCTTTTCCATACCCACCTAAATCAAGTAGCAGCATATAACTAGAACATTAGAAGTCCCTCTCATGGTCTCCCTGGGTTATTACTTTTAACCTTCTTCTTGGTAACAAACCACTATTTTTGCTCCTTCTGGCATAGTTTAGTTTTCTAACCTTTATAAAATGGAGTGGTAGAGTGTAAGTTTTTCTATGTCAAGGCTATTCTTTTAACAGAATTCTTGTGAGATTCATACATATTTGATGTAACACTACTGAGCTCCTTTCTGTTCCAATTCAGTAACACATTTTAAGGAAAAACCACAATGTGTTTATTAACCATCTACTATTGATGAATAATTGGTTATGTTGTGTTTGGGATGGTTACAAATAGTGCTGCTATTAAAACTTTGTTAACAGTCCTAAGTGTCTCTTTTGTGTATTTGCCACACTTTCAATTGTGTCACATCTTCTCTAACACTTAGTTTTGTCAGTATTTTAAATTTTAGTTATTATCATGCATATTCATTAAATTTCTTCACCTGTATGTAATTTTTTTCTTCTCTTACTAAGAACACATCACTTTCATTTGAGAACAGGAAAAATGTGAGCACTTCATAGTAATCCTAGTAAAGCAATGTGTGGTATTGAAATTTTTTTCATTTTTTTTTTTTTTGGGCAGTGATAAATATTTAAATTTTTTTCCAACCTGCATATAGGATAATAATGTCTGTCTCATTCTACCATCCTTCCCATCTCAACTGCCCCACCCCTCCCCTCACTCACTTCTGCACAATCCAAAGTTCCTTCATTCTTCCCTACCCATCCCCAACTATGGATAAGCATCCACTTATCAGAGAAAATATTTGGCCTTTGGTTTATGGGGATCAGCTTATTTCACTTAGCATGATATTTTCCAGGTCCATCCATTTACCTGAAAATGCCATAATTTAATTCTTCTTTAAGGCTAAGTAATATTCCATTGTCTATTTTCTTTATCCATTCATCTGTTGAAGGGCATCTAGGTTGGTTCCATAGTTTAGTTATTTGTGAATTGAGCTGCTGTAGTGACTGCATCACTACAGTATGCTGATTTTAAGTTCTTTGGGTATAAACCTAGAAGTGGGATAGTTGGGTCAAAGGATGGTTCCAGTCCAAGGTTTCTGAGGAATCCCCATACTGCTTTCCAAAGTGGTTGCACCAATCTGCAGTCTCACCATCAATGGATAAGTGTACCCTTTTCCCCACATCCTTTTCAACACTTATTATTGCTTGTATTCTTGATAATTGCCATTCTGACTGGAGTGAGTGAAATCTTAGTTTTGATTTGCATTTCTCTAATTTCAAGAGATGATGAACATTTTTTCATGTTTGTTAATTGGTTCTATTTTTTCTTCTGTGAAGTGTATGTTCAGTTCCTTAGCCCATTTATTGATTGGGTTATTTGTTTGTTTGTTTGTTTGTTTTTTGGTGTTTTTTTGAGTTCTTTATATATCCTGGATATTGGTGTTCTATCTAATGTGTGTGTAGTAAAGGTGTGTGTAGTAAATTTTTTTCCTCATTCTATACTGCAAATGGTATAATTTTAAACAAAATTTCACTTGTCCAATGCTGGTTCAATGAAGTATAATTTATTTTTATGTATTGGCAGTGAAGCTACTGATTTTTCAAAATGCATTTATTAGTTTTAAGCTCATAAGCAGATTTATTTATATCTTTTATGTAGACAATTTTGTTACCTATCAATAATGACAGTTTACTACTGCTTCAATATTACAAACGTTGTTTCTTTAGTGCACTGACTAGAACTTCTAAGATAATATTGAATATATTTATACACTGTTTCAAAGAAATGATAATAGAGGATATTTTTGCTCCTTCCTAAACTGATGGGAAAAGTATTTCATTATTTTACCAATACTTGTGATAAAGGATGGTTTGAAATAGCTACCCCTTATTGATTAATTCCATTTCCTCCTGTTAGCTTGTAAGTCATATATTCTTGAAATGTCTATTTAGTGGTTACGCTAATATTTCAACATGTGTGTGGGCCTACTAAAGTTCAATATTAATTGATACTATTACTACTTTTGTAAAGTTTAAACATTTTGTATTACTTTAAGTTCGTTTTATCTCTCCCAATTTTTGCAATATACCTTCAATGATATATGTATATTGCCATAATATTTTAGTCATTGCTTTAGACAGTTAATGTCAATTTATATAGATCGTCAAACCTCTGTTTGCCTCAGAATTATTTGCACCCTCTTGGCTGCTGCTTTTAAATAAGCCAAAACTCCAAGGAGAAAATATAGCAAATGTCTAGATAGAGCTACTGCTTGAGGACTTAGACTTATCCTTTTTGAGTCATAGTATAAATAATGCTTTACTGGCATGATAGCTCTCTGATGTCTACCAGCAGGTGTAATTTTATATATTTTTTGCATTTTGTCCAGCTGCTGTTTATTTTTAATGAACGATTTCTGTAAATCAAGGTAGCTCCCCACTGTTAGAAGCACAAAGATCTAATTTATTTCTTACCTTTTAAGTTTCTAAAGAGGAAGAATTTCCATTTTCATTAACACTGCATACCAGAAACCATGAACTCTAGCAAGATTGACAATATGATGGATTTGATAAGATACACTTCTAGCATGGAATTTTCTGATACCCAACACTCAGCAAAACGAGAATTGCTGAAAGAGATTAGTGTAACATTGAACCAGATTTCAACTGTTATTTTGTCAAATTTGATGAACTTAAATCTTTTTAGTGTAAATCCTAAAGGATGACCAGAAGTTTTACAAACTAAACTAAAATAAATAAAATATATATTATTGTATAATAACATATTAAACAATAGAATAGAAAATATGAGACCAAATCAGATGAGAATTATTTTCGATGTTTTGTGAAACTTTGTGTTTGCTTGGTTGTCATATAAAACAGATTGCTGAAACATTTTTGTTCTGTGTCATCATCAAACATTTAGAAACCACTGCCCTGGCAAACACCTGTATAAACCCAAGAGAAAAGTACAAGAATTATAAAAGAGTATTGTTTACATTAGGAAAAAATTACAAAAATGTCTATATGTAAAAGAGTGGTAAATAAGTTGTGGTACATCTTGGTAATGGAACAACACGTAGCAAAGAGAACAAGTGAATAATGGCTAAATGCAGCATCATGGCTAAATCTCACAGATAATTAATTTTGAGAGTATATTTCCTTTTCTAAATGCCTTTATTAATGCATTTTAATTATATGACAGTAGGGTTCATTTTGACTTAATCATATAGGCATGCAATACAATTTGCTCCATTCCAGTGTCCTGTCCTTCCTCTTTCCCTCCCCTCCTCTGCCCTGTTTCTCTTCCTTTACTGCTTTTCCTTCTCTTTATTCATTTTTTAATTTGTGCTTAATAGACACACATAAAGGTGAAATTTACTGTGGTATATTCATATACATACATAGCCTAATTTCATTACACAGTTGTTACCTGTTCCCATCCTCGCTCCCATTCTGTATGTTCTCTCTTCATGCTTAAGAATTTATTTAGTGCTGTTTATTCTTCAAGAGAAGCAATAGCATGATTGATGATATTTTACCCAATATAATAAAATCAGTTACCATGATTATTTCTAGTAGGGAGATTTATGCCAATTGAATTTACATGACTGAAAATCTGCACATTAACAAACTAAAATCAAGATTTTTCCATGTCTGTTCACTTTCCATCCTGTATCAAGCTCTTTGATTTTGTCAAATTTCTTGGTTCTGGACACTAAATTTTGCTCAAATAACTGCTTATGATTATACAATTTCTACCTAGTTAGACGAAAATCAGGAACCCAGACATTCAAAATAGATGCTTGTGAATTACTATAGTACAGAGAAATGGATTTTTCTGTAGAAATTTTTACTTTAAGTTTCACTCCTTTCCCATCTAATGAAAGAAATATCATTGATTATGTTTCAAAGCACTTTGATGTTATATGGATTTATTAGACATAAAATAGCTTTTAAAGGAAATTAAGAAAATGATGAGTCAGTTTCAAAAGTTCAGTGTTTTGGTTCAACTGAGTACAATTACTCAGATTTGATAATTCATTATAAATGCTAGCCTCCATATCTCAGTTTTCTTCCAACTATTCAAATTTTATGTTCATCCAACAGCTGTATTCAAGGTAAACTTGCCAAATGTGAATCATTTTCTGTGCTGCTGGGTCCCAGTTGCTAGGAATGATGCTTCATTGTTTTTCTCTTCAATGGCATCATTAAAACTCTAGTCAGTTAATCATCAAAGGAATTACACAAACAACTTTTTCAATTGCACCAAACATAACAAAGCTTGTCAAATTTATTTTTGTACAAAATTTCCATGACAATAATAAAGCAAACACCAACGTCTGTCAGGCATCACAGTTTCTGCGTCAGTTTTATATTTATCCATCCTAAACTTGTCAAAATATCATGACTATCCCCATGCAAATTTATTTGCTGCACATTTTGTAAGTACCTTTGCCAAAATAAGATGCTTGAACAATATGCATATCTATGAATGTTTAAGCTTAAATGATAAAATAAAGTACCAGAGGATATAAGTAGGCATTTTTGGTTTCATTTTAAATTAAAAAGAATAGTTTTGCATGTATTAGTATTTATTATACTCTCATCAATTACCCACCAATGATTAGATTATGAATTAGTTCTCTGATGCTGCACTTTAAATCCATAGCTAGAATTATTTCTATGCTATAGGAAGAAAAAAAATTAAGGAGGCAAATTTCTTACACTTTTTTCTCTTTCTGCCTGGCCACAGAATCTGATCCTTGATCAACTTTATAGAGTCCTATATTGAAATATAAGAAGAATATGAAGAACAGGGTCCTGAAAGTTAAAAAGAAATCCTCAGCTTAAATGTCATCAAAGCCCATGTTCTGATTTTATAAATAAATTGAAAGTATTTGAATACAGTAAGGGTCTGAGTGTAACAACTGGCTCACAGAAAACCACATTGATCTTGATAAATTATTGCCATTTCTCTGTATCAGTGCTCCAAAAAATTATTTCTAGGTTTTTCCTGCCAGTATCTATTAACTCTCCAGAGCATAGATAAGCTATTTTTAACAGCATGCTCCATAGAGGTTTTCTAATTTTCTTTTTAATATTCCTCATGTAATGAAATAAATTATACTAACAGAGTTTAAGATAAAACCTACTTCTGTATTTTCCTCTTACTCCTGGGTCCCATTAAAAATTTAAAATATTGAACAAAATAACTCTTCCATGAAATATAAAATCGCATTTTCAAATGCATATTAGTGTGAAAAACAATTTCCTCCAAGTTATTCAAAATAGTATACTAACAAATCCTAGTATTAAAACTAATGTATTATAATCAAAATAAATCACAAAATAACAGTAATTAAACGAAAAGTGAAATATAGTACCAGAAATTCACAGCAGTATAATTAACTGCTTTAAGAAGCTTTCTAAAATAACTAGCAGTACAAGACCTAAAGTTTTTGCAACTTATTTACATTTGCCACTAGCAAATGCCCAATAAGTATATAACGTTCAATAATTGACAATGTGCTTGTCCAATTTTGATCTTTTTGTTTAAATATTTTATACTCTGTGTTATTTCATATATAAAGAATATATAAATTATAAAAAGGAATAATATGAAGAAAATCATTAAACCCAGCACCAAATTCCCACATAAGATCAAATCACTGCTTCCTAGCTTTGATAGCTTTATCATGTGCCTAAGATTATATTGTATTTTTTTGTTTAAATTCTATATACAGACACAATATTGTGTGCAATCTTCCAGGACATTTTTTATCCTTATATGTTTCCCAAATTCCATCCCTGTTACATTTAGCTATATAGTTCATTTCTTTTTACTATTGCATTTTTTCAATTGTGTGAATGTGATCAATACTTTCATTTTCTTGTCAATGTGTTTTTGAACGATTTTCAATTTTAGAGGGCATGCATATCTTCTCTTTCTCTCATTCACACAAATAATTGCTTCTGTGTTCTTTCGGTGTATGTACAAACTGTTCATTAAAAATGCATTTATTGTACAAGGTGCACAACTATTCTACATTTCACAGACTTCCTTGATACAGTCAGGAGACTGAGTTCTAGCCAGTGGCATGTGGGACATGTAGTATGCTCCATATTCAGCTGTCAGGTGATGTGTATTCCTTTATATATTCTCCTTCCCTTTCCATCAATGGGTCACAGAACCTAAGAGGCTCTAGAAGATGTTGGAGCTTCAGTATGTAAAGAACCTGGGTCCCTGGCTGGTCATGTGGAAAAAGTCTCTCATGTCAAGTACTATGAACCTGGAGTATTATTTGAATGAGATACATTCTTCTGTTATTGAGCCTATTTTTAAATGTTGTAATGTACTCATTAAAACTATTAGTATTCCTTTAACTCAGTGGTTCACTGAGTAGGATTTTGTCACCACTCAAGGGCACATTTGAAAATGTCTGTCAAGGCTCGAATCAGGATGAAGTCAAGTACAATCAAAAAAAGCATCAATTTTGAACCCTGAGCATCTCAATCTTAAGGAGCATTGTTGCTGGTATGTGGTAGGTAGAGGCTACACAGGCTGCTAAACATTCCACCACGACAAGGAATTATCCTACCCAAAGTATCAATAGTTTTAAGGTTCAGAAAATCTCCCCTAATTAATTCAAATGAATAACAAATAAGAACTTAATGCATGGTAGTTACCCTAATATAGCTTAACATTTCTTCATATTAAATTTGCATAGTTATCTGATACCATCCAGTGGTTTAACAATCCAAGTTCACAATAGCATTCTTAGTAATTAAGAACAGGTTTAAAATGTATGGCTTTTTATCACTTAAAACTACACAGATAGTTTTATAAAATATAAAATACAAATGTGTAGAAAATATTTGTTTTCAACTGACAGATCAGGTAGTAAAATGCAATACTAATCTCTGATAGTTCACAAAATCTTAGATGTTAAAAATATATTGGGAATTATTGAACTGGGAAAATCAAAATGGTTGAGTTATGCCATAAAAGGCAAAAACAAACTAAAAAACCCTGCTATCAGAATTCATCCACATCTTGCCATGTAGTTCAAATGGGTTATTCCAGTATGAACTCCTGGATCAGCTAAGCCTCAGGTTTGGTGTCTGCCCAGTTATCTGAGTTGTTGTTGTTGTTGTTGTTGTTGTTGTTATTATTATTATTATTATTATTATTATTATTATTTTGGTTGACCTAGATCTTTGACTCAAAACCAAGTTCTCTCCCTAGTATTGGACTTACATTGCTCTGCTTGCTTACTTTATTTAATATTTATTATATCTGGAGGCTCTACAGGGGTTCAGAACAACACAGCATTTAGGAGTAGAAGCTCTGATTTAAATGCGATTTTTACCCCTTTTGTAATTAAGACCTTGAGTGAGATGGAACTTTGTTTTGATTTATTTTCCTATCTGTGCATGATGAGAACATGGCAGAACCTGAGGGTCCAAATAGTGTACTGACAGATTGACCTCTAGCCTCTGTGCTTTATTCTTTGCCATCTTATTTACCGTTTTTGTCTTTTGCTTGTTCTTTTGGTGCAAATATTTTTGATATCTATTCAGAAATGTCTATTGGGTGCCAACTATGTTCTACTTTGACTATGCCAATAAACAAAGCAGATGAAAATATCTTCTTTCAGAATTTAAATGTCAAGAATTCACATAACTGCCCTCATATAATTTAAATCTTTTTCATCCATTTCTGACTTTAGATAAAATTGCTGGGTTCTCAATTTCTCCATGGCTACAGATCTGATTTTATTACAAGAAACTTTAATTTCAGTGTGTTCTTTGGATATCCTCACTATGCCTACATCCTTGCTATGCCTACTAGACAAGTCTGGTACAGAAAAATGAGAACTGACTAAACCCTGACAGAGGCTCCAGGTCTATGAATTCCAAAAATCACTGCACAGAAATGAAAACTAAGGAAGAGCTGAGTGACCATGTACCTGATTCCTGATATAGATTTACTTGATATCTTCCAAGGTTTGGGACAGATAAAAAAGCATTAGAGGTAGAAGACCACATGACAAGGCCAGGAAATATCCAAGGAAAAGTTTAGCATAGAAATTTAGACTCCGAGTGGTATAAAAAAAAAAAAATAGGGACATTTTACATAGTACAGGGCACATAGAACTTCATCATCCACCAATGTCCTGGTCATATTCCCAGATAGTCCAGAATCCTAAAGCTATTCTGCTGTGTATTTTTTAATCACACTTTTTGTGACTATATCAAACACAGAAATGAGCTAGATAGAGAAAATGTGTGACTGATAAAAACACAGCAATTCTTACATGAATCATTTTATTGAGCATCATTTAATCTACTGGAAGGTGGAAATCCATTGCTATTGCACAGCTTTCTTAGAGCTATTTTTCCCCTAGCTTATGTTTTATGTATTGTAATGTATTGATTTTTAAAAATAGCCTTATATAAATTACACAACAGACTGTTACAAAATGAATAACCATATATCTTCTATATCATAGATATAGGGCCTAAAATTTAACTTTGAAGCAAACAGAAGATCTTTCATTCACTACTGACTAATGCTAGATGCCTGTCAGTATACAAGGGAAAGATTAACGATATGTAAGAACAGATCAATAGGGCAAATTAGTCACAGGGGCTAAAATCATGTAATTATTGCCTTCCTATGAAATAATAATCCCCATGTTCTTCAAATAGAAAATAGTGCTGCTTTTGGGAACTTAAAACTCAAGTTTTATAACAATAAAAAGCTATGTTTCTGAAGAGTTTTTAAGTGAGTTGATGAAAGAAGAGTCACGCATGCTTCTTTCATTTATTTCAGAAGAGTTGTGTTATAAGGATATTGAGTGCAGCAACCTAATAAGTGAAACTTCCAAATTTGGGGTGAAAAATAGAATCAGACAATGTTAAGCAACAGTATTTTTTTTGCTTGTTTGGTTGTGGTGTGAACATCACATGCGTTTTCTCTCAAATTTATAAAACTTTTTAATTACTTATTTTTATTTTATATGTAAAACTAAAGTTTTTAAGTAAATCATAAGGCTCAATGGCAGTAGTACTACATGATTAAGATGTAATACTTAGTAATCCATATATGTGAAATTTATGAATGTCAAGGATTTGACAATGAATTAATTCCTTATGCAGAAAATTAATACAACTACTAGAAGAGTTTAATCATGTTAGCATACTTATCAGCCAACTAGTGTTTAAAATATGGCATGAGAATTCCTGGCTTTGCCAATTACATAAATTGTTTTAAAATTATACTGTAGACCTGGAAATTGTCTTCAAAAAAAAAAAAAACAACAAAAACCAAAAAAAACCCAGATACTTCCTAAGCATTAGGGTCACTAACTGGGTTATGCCACTTATATTTTAGGAAAAACAGACACAAGGAGCTGGTACATCTAAAGCTGTTTTATATCCCACACAGAAAACCATGTGAACTTAATCAAGTTTGGGATGTTCATGTGAAATTTGAACAACTTAGGTTACATACATGCCTATAAATCTGTCTTTGAAATGGGAGTCAGAGTATTGCATTGCAAGTACATGTGAAATCCTAGAACCTTGGTCTATTTAGAGCAGAATTTTGCTCATTGTAGAAAATTTTTGAAAGTATTCCATTTAAACTACCCTTGGATGAATAGCCTTCTCCACAAAACTGAAAATGATGGATGCAGCATTTAAGAGAGTTTTGGAAATCATCTATGTTTAGTTAATGTTCCTATAACTCCTGTATTTCTAAACACCCACGCTTTCAAACTTTTAGCTTAAAATGTGCAAACACAATTTTTTTCCATATACTAGCCTTTTAATAATTTTACTAACTTGACAAGACAAGGTAATGGGAGGATTCTTTGGGGATAGTGAACATTCTATTTCTTAATGGAAAATTGAGCACAGGCTGAGGCCAATAGAGTAGAAGAAACTGGTTGCATTAAAAACACAGCAGCTGAAGCCAATAAATAGTTTAAAATAAAGTTACTATGCCTACCTTCTCTTGCCTTTGGTTTGTCTCAGTAAAATTTTCATTCACACATGGTAAATTATCTTGCTCTGCTATGGTACATATATATATTTGCTTTAATGTCTTATATATGTACATATGTAATATACATTACATATAAATATACTTTTTTCCTGTACAAAGGAAGTTTAATTTCTTTCCAACATTTATGCTTTATTACTACTGTATCTGTTGGCATACAGTCAGTAGCTATAGTACAAAAAGGTATGTGGTGTGTCATCATCCAAAATAAAAGGTAAATATTCGTTCCAAAAATGCTAGTTTAATTTGTGTTAAATATTTATTCCTCATATACAACAGCCAGATGTAACATAGATTCAGCCTCTTCCCAGCATTTAACATTTCATTAAAATGTTTCCATTAATGTCTTACTGTCCATAAAAACAATGTACCTTCCAAATTTAAAGTATTAGTTTATATTTTATTTCTTGTATTGTTGACTCACATGTAACATACTTTTATGGTTTAGACATTTAAAAGTAACCATGTTGAAGAGTCAACATATTATTTATATTAAAGAAAATAAGTCTTGCAAGAGAAGCTACTTAGCTTCTCTAATAAAAAAATGACTTCTTAATGAAAAATTTTACTAAGGAAGTAGTATTTGTGATAACAGTACTAACTTTTCAATAAGAAAATAGCCCTCTACCAGACCTTTAAAGAAAGACTAATGCCAAATGCTCCTCAAATTATTACATAAAATAGAAAGGGATGGAACATTTTCAAATTCATTCTATGAAGCCAGTATTGTCCTCATACCAAAACCAGATAAGAACACATCAAAGAAAGAAAACTATGAACAATATTCCTGATGAACTTCAATGCAAAAATCCTTTAAAAGGTATTAGCAAATCATATTTAACAATATGGTAAGATGATTGCTCATTATAACCAAGTTAGTTTTATCCCTGGGATACAAGGATGGCTTAAAATATGCAAATTAATAAATGTAATTCACCAAATAAATAGAATTAAGGGCAAAAATCATGTAGTCAATAATTGCAGAGAGAGCCTTCAATAAAATTCAGTATCCATTGATGACAAATACATTGAAGAAACTAAGGAGAGAAAAAAATTACCTAAAATCATAAAAGCTAGATATGACAAACCCAAAGCCACTAAAGTGAATAGGGGGAAACTGAAAGCATTTCTTTCAAAATCGATCCAGAACAAGACAGGCATGTCCACTGTCACTTATTCAATATAGTACTTGAAAATTCTAGTCAGAGCAATTAGACAAGAGAAGGGAAATAAAAGAGATAAACATAGGAAATGAAGAAATCAAATTATCACTGTTTGCAGATTATATGATCCATACTTAAAAGGTCCATAAAGATCCACCAGAAGATTACTTGCGCTAATAAAGAAATTCAGCAAAGGAGAAGTTTTTCAAAATTGGCATATGAAAATCAGCTTTCCTATAAACAAATAATTAATCTGCTGAGAAAAACACAGTTTAAAAAAATCCCATTCATATTTAATATCCTCAAAGAAAATGTACCCAGGAATAAATCTAACCAAATAGGTGAAACACCTTCACAATGAAAACTACAGAACACTGAATACTGAAGAAAGGAATTGAAGAAGATACGAGATGAAAAGACCTCCCATGCTCATGGATAGGCAGAGTTAGTGTTGCTTAAAGTATTGCCATTCTACTAAAAGCAATGTGCAGATTCAATGTACATTCAATGTACAGATTAAATGTTCAAAATGCAAATGACATTCTTTACAGAACTAGGAAAAAAAATAGTCATAAAATTCATTTGGAAGAAAAAAAGACCTAGAATGGCCAAAGCAATTCAAAACCAAAAAAGTTTGGTTACAACTTGGAGGCATTACAACATCTGACTTCAAATTATACTAAACAGCTATATTAACAAAAATTGCATCACACTGGTATAAAGCTACACATATAGACCAGTGGCACACAACAGATACAGTCATCTGATCCTTAACAAAGGTGCTGAAAACACATCCTGCAGTAAAGAGTCTTTTGAACAAAATGGTGCTGGGAAAACTGGTTATCCATACATACAAAATCAAGACTACATTCTTATATCTCACCCTGCACAAAAGTAAACCCAAAGTGGATCAAAGTCCTAGGAATTGGGCCAGCAAGCAAGCAACTGCTAGAATAAAATGTATGATCAACATTCCTACTAACAGGCATAGGTAACAACTTTCTTATTAGGACCCCCAAAGCACAGGAAATAATGCCATTTTCAGGAAAATGGATTGAACTGAGAACATTATGTTAAAGAAATTGAAACAAATCCAGGACGTCAAGGGTCATATGTTTCCTTTAATATGTGGAAGCTAGAGAGGAAAAATATAAAGAAAGTTGTGTAAGGGAATCTTATGAAAATAAGAGATCAGTAGGGGAGTGAGGTGAGGGAGGAGGGGAGGGAAAGGAAAAATACTGGGGAATGATATTAGCCAATTATATTTTTTGATTGTGTTCATGTGAGAAAATGTAGCAATAAACCCACTATTGTATAGAATTATTGCACCAAGAAAAAATTTATAAAAGAAGAAAATAGCCAATGGTCTATAAGAAACTCAGTAAATCAATAAAGGTGTATTTTATAATATCAAACTGTAGAACTGTAGAATAACTGAAGATAGAACAAATAAATATTTAGTCTCATTGAACATGCACTAGAACTATTTAAATTTTATAATTAAATCCTCAATTTAATTTTCTTTAAGAATATTTGCAAAATAAGTCACTTCTTTTGTTGAGATTCCCTAACCAAATCTTCCCCATATAATGAATGCTAAATTGATTCTAAATTTATTAGGTTAAAATAAAGATGAATATAAATTACATGAAGCACAATGATAAGTTTCCAAGTAACTTATGAATTTAGATTATGTTTCCAGCCATTAATTGATACTTTCACTGTAGGAGAAGGGGAGGGATAAGAGGGAAGAAAAGGAATGTTATCTAGTTTGACCGTACGTGACTGAAATTCACAAAGGTAATTGACAACTTTCCCTTTGTAGTGTCCAGCCTGGACAGCAAATCAGTTAGTTTAAATCATCTCACATGGTAAAGTTTATCCATTTATAACACACTTAAATCTGGGAAATTTACAGCTACAGAACATTAACAGCAGTTCAACAGAAAATCACATCTGAAATTCAAAATAAACAAGAAAAAAAAACTAGTCAATCTTAGACTCGTTAAGTGCATTTTTATTGATTGTATTTTCTTCCTTTAGCGTGAATCCAAAGGACAAAAACTGGCCCTGTGGCTTTTACTCTTTCATTATCCCAAATGAGAAAGGAAGAATGGTGTGGAGAACAGAAACATAAAATAGCTGTTTCTGCAAAAATGATCACCTTCCTCATTGCTTCATAATTTACTCCCAGTCCATAAGGTCCTCAGTTCCTGTGATTGCGATGATGGATGACTCTGCTTCAGCTACATCGGGCAAAGATGCTGCAATGTATCACTCTGCAGGATGTACAATAGAACAAACGAACCAGCAGGACGAAATGGCAAGCGGGTGTGCCAAGGGAATTCTCTTCAGTGGAAGAGTAGATAGTCATTCCCTAGAATTATGTAAAATGCAGCTTGTAAATATTGCTCCCATTGTGGACCCGCACATGTGTGACTTGACAGAAAAGGGCAACACTGGCATAGGAGAATGCAAAATATTTTCCACTTCAGTGCCCGTATTTTTCACATGACCAGATTTTGCATTAAACAGAGCTCTAACTCAATGCCCAGTGAATTGTTGAGGATGTAAATATATATATTTAAAGATAGAGGGAAACCATTTATGGTTTCATCAATGAGATTTGGCTTGCTCTGAAGCTTGTAATTCAGCACTAAGATAATGCTAAATTGTTTGGTAACACTTGCTTAAATCATATTCAAGGATTACCCTGAGTCTCTTTATAAGTCAATATTAAATTTGGACTGACTAAATTAGCAAGTGAAACAATAAACCTGTATCTGATCTCTTCTGTTCATTCTGCTATCCATTAACAACAGGAGCCTTGGATTACTGGGCAGAAATTCTCATTCCTACACCTGTCCTGTGCACCTTGTGTAGGAAAGAAAAATTCTGAATAATTATACTTTATACTATCTTATGTAATCTAATAGATATATATCCTATACTGAAGACTAAATGCTTATATCCTAACAAGATCTTAATAGTTTGGACCTTTGAATCAGCAGTGATTAGAGTGTTCCTCTGCAATTCCTTTAAGTTACTATTAACTGGCCAGATTCACTTCTTGGCCAGTTCTTAGGAACAATTTACAGATCCATTTTGCCAGATTTGTCTTTATCTTCTTTCTCATATGAAAACTTCTGTTCTACAGGAGGCCTGATTTTTTTGTGTGTAGTTTATCTGGTTTTGAATGGTTATTTTTAGTTTTAGTTTTTTGCAGTTAAAGAACCCTGCTATTTCTCTATCATACTAACAGAGTAGAGTCAAAAAACAAAAAAACTCCTAAGAAATACTCTAATAGAATTCCAACCCACCCTGATACAGTTCTGTCACATTTAATTCATATAGACATGAAATAGACTGTCGTCTGTGTGTGCATGTTCTGGATGGGGGGTAATCCATAATCTTAAAGTGATTGGCCCTCACGACAGATGCAGTGACCTGTATTAAGTGAATGAAACCAAGATGTGAGTTTCTTCTTTTTCATATTGAAGCGGTTTCATTGGATGTTTTTGACTATTTTCATCTTTTGTGATTTTTTTAGTGTTTTAGCTCAGAAAAGGAAAGGTGAAACTAAATGAGAGATGGTTATCATGAAATTATATTTTTATTTTCAGGAAAGAGATTGGAAATTACACTTCTGCTTGGGAATGGAAGATAGGGCTTCACTGCAGCTTCTCAGTACACAAGGTGCACACTAAGTTTGCATCTTCCATTGTGCTTTATGCAGTGTTCTTATTTTATAAAGGGATTTTGTGATGAGAGAAGTTTTAGACACAGTAAAACAAAGTTAAATGAATAGTTTACCTGTATAACTGAGCTGAAACCTTTCATGAGGGGCATATGAAGTGTGAACATCAAGAAGAGAGAATACATGAAGTTTCACTCACATATATTGAAGTTGGAAATTTTTGTTTTCTCTTTACAACCTGTTCATATCCTGAGCAACATGCCTTGTGCAAACCATATTTTGAAAAAGGCTACCTAGATGTTGCATTCATATGCATGAACAAGAATCTTTGATTGCTTTTAAATTTTAATCATTATTGTCAGTATTTTGATAAAAGTGGATTGCTATCATCTATGCAAACTTCTCTGTGCATTCTCTTGTATTTCTGCTGCTTTGAAGAGTTAGAACATTATGTGAGTTGTCTTTTGTTTTATTGTAAAAACTTCTAAACAGGTTGATGACCATTTGTGACATGTTGAAGCATTGGCTATGCTTTGGAAACTAGAACTCTGTATTGTTTCCTAACCACTTTGTAAGAGAAATACATCCCATACACATGCAATATCATATGCAATGTGGAGCTCTAATTTACACTGGTGGTTATTAAAATACACTGTTTTCATTTGATCATCAGGAACTAAAAGTCAGTGAAGGAAAATGGCATATTACAGTAGAAGTAGCATTAGACTGAGATCCAGGGAACCAGAGTTTAATTAATAACAGCACAACTCCTGCCAGTTCATTTTCTAGACCTAAGGTTCTCATATGAAAGATAAAGACTGTATGATTTATATATTCTGAGTGTAAGATGGGAAATCAAAACTTAATAAGGAATAAGTTAGGATGATTATTTCTTTTTTATATATATGAGTCATTCTTATTGCAAGTCAAAATCATTTAAAACAAAAAAATGCATTTGTGTTTTTTAACTTTTTATCTAAAACATAAATATTAATATATAGAAGTAGACTAGATGATCATGTTTATTAAGAGAAGCCAGTCTATTAAGGCAACATTGCTTTTCTACTTTTAGACTTAAATTATTATTGGTTAAAATATCAGTTTTTTAATACAAATTGGGCAAGGAAACCAGAGAATCTTGTTTTTAGCATGCGTACATCTATAGAAATTTTTCTCTATCAAAATAGTCTTTAGACTAATAGATTCAGAATTCAGCTGCATATCTTTCAACACATCAATCTAGCAACACAATGCTTTTTTAGTGCGTTTTTGTTTAAAGAAGAATGTGTACCTACTTGTTAGAAATCTTGGCACCTTCCCTCCTCTGTATGTAGAAGATATAATAGCTTGACATTAAAAGAACTTAGCTTCAACAAAATATACCCATTAACTGTCACAGCTAAATTCTTCTTGGCAAAGAAAAGAGGGTATGAAAAAGAAAAGTGCGAGTTCAGGAGAAGAACACAAATTAAGCCTTTTAAAATTCCTTTGGTTTAACTACCTATGTTTTATCCATTGTTCGGTTAAAGACATTCATTACCTTTTTTTTATGATTCATTGCTATCTTTTTTACTTTAAATATGTGTCAATTCACCCTCTTAACATAAATGCAAAGTGCTTTATACCATTAAAATATTTTAAGGAAAAACATGATCTTGAACATTTTTAAAGATACACTTCACAATTCATTCTTAAAAACATACTATGACAAAAAAGATTAAAATGTTTGCAACTCACCTGCCTTATAAGAGATTCAGAGCATTTCTAAATATAAAAATAAATGTTTCATTTTGAAATGGGTAGAAAAATATTTTATATTTTGCAAAGATAAATATCTTTTATTTTGAAAAAGAAGGAATCATTTTACTTCCTTTGTGGGACCCCTCTGTGGATCTGTTAAGGTTCTTGTTTATCATTTCACTTTGACATTATGGTGGCAAAATAACCCAGATTAGAGGCTACAGTAAGCTTGTTGAAGATGATAGGTATTCAGTTATGGCTTTAGGGCAAGCAGATGGACTCCCCAGAGCCCAGAGACACTGAGTCTTGTTCTACCTGCAGGCACCAAAGCAGGTGTGTGCTGCTGATGGGTCTGCTCCAAATGGAAAGTACCACAGGTGATGCTAATTAAGGAAGCTCGGGGACTAGGAAGGAGCTCACAGTTTATTGCTGATGGTGGAGTGCCAAAGGTTAGTGAAAGGCAGGATTGTCTGCTGGCCCAGGGAAGATAAGAACACAAAGGGCACAGCAAAGGATTTGAATACTGGCACTTATCATTGTGCCTTTTAAACTACATAATGCTGCAAATAATGGAGTGCTTTTAGCAGTAAAATTGGGAATCCTTTTATGAATGTACTAATTTATTAACATCAATTTGTGTCACCATTTAAGTAGTTAGTCTCATTTTTTTCCTGTCTTGAAGAGAAAACATCAAGAAAACATTAGACCAACCTCAAATAAGCTATGATTAAAATAAAAATCAGATGTATAATTATGAATAGTTTCATATAGTGTAATTTTATACCCACCTTTGCAACAATTCTTTTAATTTAATAGGCTATGTATTAAATATATTTTTCCTGATTTACCAGTTATTTGAAATATATATTTTATAGACATGAATAGTACATTCCATAGAACAATATAATTACATTTTTATATGATGATCAAATGGCTAATTTTAATAATTATAAACCTGAATTCATAAATTGTTGTTGATAATTTTGAACTTTAAATATGCTATTTCATAGTAATTGTATTATATTTTCTTTAATATTAAACTATAAATTATCAAAAGAACAATGTTTAAAATTAGGAAGCGTACTGCTCAGATATTACAGATTTCAGCATGGTTTTCCATAGAGTAGCTCCTAGAAGGTAAACAGGTCACCTCAAGTGTAGGCGTGCTATAATTGGTCATTTAATTAGAATGACTAATTGGAAATTTAATTAGTCTTAAGTTTGTTTTTGTTATCTTTTGTTACTCAACTATCTATCCTAATACTTAGTGACTTAAAACCAGAACTGTTTTGTTTGTCTAAGATCTTGTAGGTCAGGAAATGAGAGGGTGGGTGTGCTTGACTGGGTATTTCCTCTGTTCCTTGTGGTATTTTCTGGGATTGAGCATTTGGCTGTATTCAGCTAGGTTATCAGCTAGTGATCAGAGTCAGTTGGAGTGCGGAGCTAGCTGGTGAATGGAATCCATTCACCTATGTGGTATCTCAGCTTGAATGGCTGGAACAGCTGGAGGCTGGCTGGGCCTCTCCCCACTTCCATATTCTTTATCCAATAGGATAACTGAGGACTCAGAGGAATTAAGAGCTGAATATAAGACCTGTGCTCAAGAATTACAAGGTGTCATTTCCATCACATTCTATTGACCAAAATCAGTAAGCCTAGATTCAAATGGAGGGAAAAATAGATTCCAAAGCAATGTGAGAGTGGAATGGCAGATGTAACTATGGTTGTCTTTACAAACACAGTCTGAATCAGTTTAATATCTTTTGGTTTGCTACCAGAAATTGCTCCATATTTTATGGAAAACAAGGGTGACTTTAAAATACTAATATTTATTTGGAAATAGAGTATTGCAAGGGGACTATGCCTGTTCTAGGAAACAATGGGCCTATTCAAGGGGAAGTATTTAAAGACAAAAATGAGGAGCATTACCTCATATATTTCAAAACAATAATCCTTAGTCACAAGGGTTAATAACAAGGGTGGCGCCAGTCCAAGTTTGAACAGACGGTTGCTGGGCAGATGACCTTGTAGAAGTACTTTTTGCATGAGTTTGTGGTGGCCTCTCTGCAAGTTAATGGTTCTGGCAGAGTCTTTTGTGATAGTTCCTATCAGGCAACAATTCATAACCCTTCCTTCATAACCTCCTGGCTGTGTTTAGCTTTTTAGAATTCACCCACATGCAACTTCATTTTTATACTAAAAACTTCCACATTTCTTTCACAGAACTAATGTTAAAAAATTATATTAGACTTAAAGGCATCATTTCCTGAAAGGAGAGAAATACCTTGTGATAATTCCTTGTTAAATATGTAAATTTCAAATCATTCTGCAAGATTGTTAAATAAGGAGTCAGCATCTGGGCCCTCATTGTCCTGAAGCAGTGCAGTCAGAGCCAGTTCAACAAGAAACACATGTTCACTATTAAAAAAACAAAAACCTCAATGCACCTGGCCTCTCAAGGAAATCTAAACTGGAATAAATGAGATAAACTGTTATGGGTAAGAATTTTCACCTACCCTTTAAGTATGACTCCTACATACAAACAAACTTCTGACATCTTGCCAGATCCTAGTGTGGCCTCACTTTGGGGCACTTGACAATGGTCATTTGAGATATTTTCCAGAAAGATATCACTGAAATCACAGACACCAACTCCCTCAAGGGTCTAAACACAGTAACTTCCATACACAAAGGTGAAAAACAGTTTTGGCTTAGGTAGAGATTTTTGCAAATAATGGAACTGAAAAAGTGAACAGCAATAAAATAAATGAGAAAGTTATTTTAAAAAGAAAGTGTGATGTTCGTCATCTATTTCAACATTCTCACTTCATTAGTTAAAAACAATGAAGCTTTGAGAGGTAGACTCGTGCTCAGAGTAAAAGAACTAATGAATTGTCTGAACAGCCCACTTCATCTGATTCCTTTGCACTTTCCACTATTCCATATTCTCACACAGGACCTAGTCCTGTTTCTCTGGTTAAGGATCTGCAAGTGGTGGCCTGTTACTATCGACTCTGTAATCTAAGAACTTTTTTTTTTTTCCATTTGTAACTTGTCAAAAAAATAAATAAAAATAAAAATTATGATGTGCAAAATTTAAATTTTAGTGTTTATGAATTTATTACAGTCATCCCTTTTCATTTGTGTATTTCTTGTGTTTGCTTTCAGACTACGAAAAGTGGAGTTGAGTCATCTGACAGAACTCCACTTAGACTCAGAAAGTTGGAAATATTTACCCATCTGGACCTTTGAAGAAGTTTCCTTCCCTTTCACCTTGTTTTTGCCTCACTTTGAACTATTATCTATTCATGCTTCCCTTCCCCACCCTTTCTTTTCTCTCACTCTTGCAGTCTTTCTCCCTCTCTCACCCTTTTCTTTCTTCCTTTCATTTTTTTCTGTTTCCCTTTTTTATGGTACCAAGCTTGTCCCCAATTTCTCCTTTGACTTCCTCATATGTTTATATCCTGTACAAGGTTCTTCACATCTATTATACCCAAATACTTTGTCCAAGTGATTTTTCAAAATGGCTTTGAACTCTGTAAGCACCGAGTTAAAAGGGTCATATATATTTAAAAATATCTGGATCATATATATTGAAAAATTCACTCAGTGGTCTCTTCAACACTGAACCACACCGTATTAAAACAAAAACAAAAACAGAACATTACTTGCACTTGGGCTCTAAGAAATCCTATGGTTCAGTTCTTTACCTTCTCCAGAGCTTAACTGGAATGTCCCCTTCCAGCAATGGCTACACTCACCCTCTCTTTAAAGTTGCATAGACAACACACTTCTCTTTTTCGCTTCCCTGTTTTAGTTTTCCCTCCTGTGACTGTATTTTAAACCTATCCACTTGTAATCTATTTGTCTTTTCTCTCTCCCAATAGAATATGAGTTTTAGATGTCAAAGCTGAGGATCAGTTTTGCTTACTATTATATTACCACTGTCTAACCTAAAACAAGCATTCAAGCTCTTTCTTGATTAAGCTAAAGAATGAATTTTGGGCTTTTAGCCACGTATTACAAAGTATTAATAAAATAATGAATTTTACTTAAATTGAAACTAATTATTTTTAAATTTTAAAGTCATATCCAAAATGGTGAGAATTTAAACTAAGAGGTCTTTACATCTTCTCAATGAAATATTTCCATATTTTCTAATAAAATAAAAGAAAAATTGTTTTACTATATTAAATAGGTGATTAAAATAAAATTGTTTTACTATATTAAATAGGTGATGTGTTTGAGTGGCCAGACAGTGCTTTAAGATCCACTCTCTAATTTTAAATGCCAAGAAGTAGGGAAAGAAATGATAGCCATCAATGGTCAAAAGAAGCAATGTCAAACTTGTAACAAAATTGAAAGCACAATAGTAAGACTATTACTTCCTGATCCATGGTCCTAAAAACATCTTTACAGTAAAAAGATCCACTTCAGAAGGAGACATTGTGTTTGCTTGTCTGGAACAACTTCTTCATTCATCATTTGTCTCTTGAGCTTGATACTTTTGAAAGTTTTAAGATTTTATTTTTATTTTTACAGACTTCACTTTGATTTGCTGTACGCAAATGGGATACAACTTTTCATTTCTATGGTTGTACACAATGTAGATTCACACCATTCATGTGATCATACATATACATAGGGTAATACTGTCTGTCTCAGTCCACTATCTTTCCTTACCCCACCCGCTTCTGCCCTATTTTCCGCTACACCATTCAAAGTTCCTCCATTCTTCTCTTGCCCCACTTGTCACCGCCACCTCCCCTTCAATTATGTATCATCATCTACTTATCAGAGAAAACATTCAGCCTTTGGTTTTCTGTGATTGGCTTATTTCACTGAGCATGATATTCTCCAACTCCATCCATTTACCAGCAAATGCCATCATTATATTCTTTATGGCTGAGTAGTATTCCATTGTGTATATATACCAAATTTCTTTATCCATTCACCAATTGAAGGGCATCGAGGTTGGTTCCAGAATCTAGCTACTGTGAATTGAGCAGCTGTAAACATTGATGTGGCTGCTTTACTGTAGTATGCTGATTTTAAGTCCTTTGGGTATAAACCTAGGAGTGGTATAGCTGGGTCAAATGATGGGTCCATTCCAAGTTTTCTTAGGAATCTCCATACTGCTTTCTAGAGTGGCTGCACAAATTTTCAAGTCCACCAGCAATGTATGAGTGTGCCTTTTCCCCCACATGAACGCCAACACTTATTATTGCTTGCGTTCTTGATAATAGCCATTCTAATTACAGTTAGAGGAAATCTTAGAGTGGTTTTAATTTGCATTTCTCTAATACTAAAAATGATGAGCACATTTTCATGTATTTGTTGATCACCTGCATATCTTCTTCTGTGAAGTGTCTGCCCAGTTCCTTAGCCCATTTATTGACTGGGTTCTTTGTATTTTTGGTGTGAAATTTTTTAAGTTCTTTGTAAATTTTGGAGATTAGTACTCTGTCCAAAGTGTGTGAGGAAAAGATTTTCTCCTACTCTGCAGGCTCTCTTTTCACATTATTGATTGTTTCCTTTGCTGAGAAAAAGCTTTTTAGTTTGAATCCATCCCATTTATTGATTCTTGCTTTCATTTCTTGTGTTCTGGGGGTCATGTTAAGGAAGTCCAGTCCTAAGCCAACATGATGAAGATTTGGGCCTACTTTTTCTTCTATTAAATGCAGGGTCTCGGGTCTCATTCCTAGATCCTTGATCCATTTTGAGTTGAGTTTTGTACAGGGTGAGAGATAGGGGTTTAATTTCGTTTTACTGCATATGGATTTCCAGTTTTGCCAGCACCATTTGTTGAAGAGGTTATCTTTTCTCCATTGTATGCTTCTGGCACCTTTGTCTAGTATGAGGTAACTGTACTTATGTGGGGTTTTTTCCTGTGTATTCTATTCTGTACCATTCGTCTGCCTATTTTGGTGCCAATACCATGCTGGTTTTGTTACTATTGCTCTGTAATAGACTTTAAGATCTGGTGTTGTGGTACTTCCTGCCTCTCTCTTCCTGCCAGGATTGCTTTGGCTATTCTGGTCTTTTGTTCTTCCAGATGAATTTCATGATTTCTTTATCTATTTCTATAAGGAACATCATTGGGATTTTAACTGGAATTGCGTTAAATCTGTATAGTGCATTTGGAAGGAGGGCCATTTTGATAATATTAATTCTGTAATTTAGTAGAATGTCCCTCTTTTTGATTTTTCTAGTGTTTTCTAATTATTAGAATCAGATTATGAATCTTTGGAATATCATGAAAATAATGGCATTTATTTCTCATTGCATTTCATTAGATAATAATGATTTTCATTTTTCCTCTTGTCACTGATAATAAATTTTGGTTACTTGTTCAAAATGAAATCTTTTTGCATATCCAAAGTACATTTATATATTCTCCCATTTTGATTGGTATGAATTTGGGGAAATAACTGTTACTGTGAGTTAATGGAATTATTCCAATTCACGTTTTTCAAAGAAATTTCCATTAGTTCATTTTTTAAATCTACCAATATGAATTTGTAGTTTCCTAATGTATTCATTAGGCCATATCTGTTACTACTATTATCCATTGTGATACTCAGTAGATTCCATTTGTCCAGTGGGAGCCCCTTAAGTCAGCTTTCCATGATTTTGATACTCCCACCACTCTATCAATGTGCCATTGCTTTCTGGTGTAAGAGTATATGCCAAGCTCATCTTCTATATTCCTTTTGCCTACTAAGATGTTATTTCCATTATTTCTTTTGCGTAATCATTGTTTCCAGGTCTTTTAAATGGACAGATTGAGGGAATGTATGTACATCAAGATTAGAAAAAGAGAGCCAGGTTTCAAATCCATCCTACTATTATTTTCCTCATGTGAGCCTATGCATGTCCAGCACATGTATATTACTCCATAATTGGGAAACAATTTGTTCTCTTAGAGCACTCATAAAAGCAATTACTCACTCTTTCAATATAAAGGTGAGTGGCCAATTTCACTTTCAATTAACCAATTACCCCATGGTTTCATTTGCCATGCTTGAGCCCATGTGTTTTTAAACACTGTTTGTACTGCATCCAAAATATCCAGAGGGAGGTCAGGGACAAATTTTCAAACATCAGATTAATGCATTTGAGGAAGCACATACTTTCTTCTATAATAGAGACTAAACATTTAAAAATGGAAATGACACAATTATATTTTTCCTTTTAATAAAAAACACAAAAACCTTACATAGTAAAGTGCAGAATTGCAGAGTGAAGTCTCAAGGTCAGTGCCTTTAAAGCTTGCAGGCTTGTGCATGGGTTCTCATTTCCTAGATCAGTTGTTGCAGTGTCCTACTATGTCAGCAGATTTTAAGAAATGAATAAAAATGTTACTCTTTATTCTCTATTGTTGTGGTACATATACACATAGATGACAAAGATAGATAAATACACAGAATTGAAAGGGATGGTTGTTAGCTTTTAAATATTTTTTCATGATTTATTTCACTTGCAACCAAGATACTTTATTTCCATAGAAATTCTACCTCAACTATACTGAAAATAATTTATGAGATAAAAGAAAAATCATCATTTCTCTCTCCCATCCCTGTACCCACCAAGATGTAGCCTAATCTTCTCCACCTATCCCTACCCCTCTCATTAGTAAGATTTAGGTTTCCTATTCTAGTAACTTCCATAATGACAGTGAGGGAATGACTGGTCCACTGTGGGAAGTAACTCTTGGAATTTGCTGTATTACAGTTTAAAAACCTGTCTTGGCAATTTCCCAAATGTGATGACTTTTCCTTCACCAGAGAAAAGTGAGATTTTATCAACAGTTCTACAAAAGCATGTGGAAGTATGGGTAGCATAGTCTATTCCACAGAGAGAATTTTTTAAATATTATAGCAATGGAGAAGAGAAAAGCATGAGATATTCTTTAAACTTTGCTCTATTTCACAAGAATTAGAAAACATTATTATTTGGGTTCCATTACATAATACATACATATTTTTTTAAAGTTTATCCTTATCTCACAGTTCATAAAATTACCAGTGAGTCCCTGTGTAACTATGAAAATAGAAGAGTTTTCAGAATTTGCCTGACAGGGTCACCTCTGTTGAACAAAAAGGAGTCCTATTTCACACTGTTCCTGCACCTAAACAGAACTTGGTACAGACCCTCTCTTTTCCTCTGTTTTATTTGGGGAGGCCCCCTGTTTCCCCTGGTTTAAGCATATCTACAGAATCAAATGTTGTTTCTAGCCTCAAAAATTCTAAAGTCTACTGTGGGAAACAGGTATAAAAATACTCAATAATTATCACAGCAAAAGATTATGATTAGTAGTAATAACACAATTAATACCAATAACAAGAATATCAAGTATCACAACCAATTTCTTAGTGATGATGCATAGGACTGGTGCATGCAGAGTTGGTAGAAAGATATTCTTCGAAAGATTGAGAGATAAAGTCATCTTCTTTAAGAAAGAATAGGAAAGCAGAGGCACAAGGATATGGAAAATTTAAAAAACTATTTGAAGGTATTTATCAATCATTCCCTGAATAACTTTTGAGCATCCTTGTGACAAATTAAAACGGGGTACCAATCTTTGGTAAGCTTTTCCTGAAATCTAGGAGGACTCTGCTTTGACTAATAGACTATTGCTTTGACTAATAGAACATAGCTGAAGTTATGCTGTCCTAGTTTCTAAGCCTTAAGAGCTGGGCAAATTCTAATTTCTGTCTTTTGGAATACTTAATCTTGAAACCAGTTCCCATGCTGTAAGGAAGCCCAAGCAAGAATGTGGAGGGGACCTGGTGAAGAGAAATTAATGAAAAACTCCAGTTGACCTCCACGTGGCAGTCATGGAAGTAAACCATCTTGGGCATGTATTTCCCAGCCTCAGTTAAAATGACCAACTGTTGTCAAATGAAGCAGAGGTTAAACAAGTCTACTTAATCCCTGTATGTCCATGAATACTGAATTATGAGCAGACTATTTTTTTGTTTGTTTGTTTAAGGCACTAAGTTTTGGGTCAATATGTTGCAAAAGTCAGATACCAAAACAACTTTCTACATGCCTGGACTATATGCCAAGTTCACTGTATGTAGGAAAGACATGGACAAATAAAAGCATCGTGTTTTTGGTGCTTACAGGATAGTGCAGTGAGGCAGGAAATAGGGTGAAAGAGAGTGGGACATTGCACAAGAGCTGAAAAAAGCAAGCGTCTCATGATTATATTAATAACAAAGGTTTAAAATAGGATTTATTACATTTTTAGATGTAAATAAACACTGAAGTTTTCTTAAGTGGAAAATCATACTTCAAAATAATGAAGGCAATGTTGATGTTTAGCTTCAGAGGAAGAAAAGCAACACTGAAAGTGCACTTACCATTTTTGAGGCCCGAAAAGACCAGGAAGGGTAATAAGAACCTGATCCACAGTGCAAAGAACATTGAAATGTTAGGTTTGAGGATACTCTTACTTTCCATAAGGGCAGAGATGTTATTTGTTTTGGTAATTCATATGTTAAATTTCCTAGAAGAGTATTTGCTCCAAGATAGTGCTGGAAATAAATAAATTAAAAAGTATAGCAATTTTATGATCTATTCAAAGAACCAATTTTTGTTTTGTCAATTTTTTCTATTTTTTCTTTTGTTTCAATAGCATTGATTTTAGTCTGATTTTAACATTTTTCTGTCTTCTACTGTTGCTGGTGTTGATTTCTTCTTCTTTTTCTAGAACTTTGAGATGTAATGTTGGATCATTTATTTGTTGACATTTTATTCTTTTAATGAATGAGCTCAATGCAATAAACTTTCCTTTCTCATGTCCCAGATTAAAAAAAAAAGTATAAATAAATGTGATAAAAGCCAATGTAATTTTAGGAAAGTTACACTTCCACTTGACTCAGCCTACCTTCCTTTGACTCCAAGTTAACCATAGGATAACCAGTCCACTGCACACCATGCCCCTCTTGCAAAGAGAATACATGTGCTGTTTTAAAAAATATATAAAGGGAATACTTCACTTCAAAGAATTTCATCCAAGGTGAATTTATCCAAAAGCATGACTCTGGGAGGCATGTATGCACTTAAAGTTACAGTACATTTGATTTCTCACTCTCCCAGATACTTAACTATATTTTGTTTTTGTGTGTTTATATTTTTATTTAATAGACATAAGGAAATTTATTTGCAGGTTGTCCTGCAGAAGTTAAAAATTAAAAAGTTATAAAGAATCTTCTATCTACACTTTCCTAAGAGGTAAGGACTAAAATATTTCAGAAATATCCCAAAGATGAGGATATGAAGGCATCACCTAAATGATACTATAGAATAAATCATTGTCTTATGGAATTCGCATTCTTGGGCTAAAGTATTCCTTTCTTCATTGAATTTAGTTGATAGTATCTTTGGTAATCAAAACCCAATATTCTTTTATTTCCCAAATATGCATACAAAAATAATGACAGGGACCCATATTCACTCAACTCTAAAAATTCTACATGATTACAGTAACAAAAACAGCAACAACTGAAAAGTACTTGTAAAATAATCAAACACATTCATTTGAACTTGACTATTAGTCTAGATATCGTGAAAACAGAGGAAACCAACAAAGACTGACAGAAAAATAGTGTGCTCATTTCTGAATCTTTTTCAAAATTCATTATGATTAATTTTTAGTGAGCTACCAAACACGTGTGGAAGTTCATTGAATATGATTTGATGTTCATACACTACTGATACTCACATATATTTTGTAGTAATGTTTAATTTGTCCTGCATCTACATATTCAAATTGATCTAAAATGTAAATAAAAGCAAAATATATTTCATCCATTGTTTAGAAAAATATTTAGTAACTAATAGCCCAAATATAGCTTCTTATTTTAAATTTAAAATATACCTCTTATTTTATAAATAACTTTTCAAAACAAATTGATAAAATTTAATGTCTTTTTAAAAAGTATACATACATGCATACATATTTAATTTTTAGATACTATGAGGGAATCTTCATTGTATCTGGAAGCCAGATGCCAAAAATATTCAGTGATTATCAATTTATCTATGCATAAAGCATTGAAATGAGATTTCATGTCATAATTCATCTGAATGTTCATTCCTGAGGAACACTGCTTTCCACAGATAATAGCAGATCTTGGAACAAAATAAAATTATAATATTATATATATTTTCTATTTCTGCATTTTTCCACTTCTGGAAATGGTCATAGGATAATTTTGTGACAGATTAATAGTATACATAATCCTAAATTGCTAAGAATAAGAGTGTTAGATTCTTTTGGCTAAGTTGTCATGAGGACCAAATTATTTTTTTTTTAACAATTCCCTGGAGTAGCAACTGATTTTTCGTTTTATAGCATACGTATCACATCTTCATTCATTCTGCCCCAATTCTAGTTTTTTCCATCCCTCAGTGAGGATGAGAAAATCTAGATGCATATGGTTATGGTTGATGTGCAAACTACTTTTTTAAATGTTTGGGAGTTTTTCAAAACCAAAACCATATTTGCAAAGTGATCTTTTTCCCTTATATTTTAAATCCATGGGCAACTTGAAAGAAACTTAGTCCATATGCTAGTTCAGATTCACTTACAGTAAAGTCATGAAAATTGTATATAATAGCTATTTGACACTCAGGAGCTTTTAAATTAAGCTTTTCTAAATTTTATGTCTTTTAAAACACACTCTACTCCTTATCTACCTTCAGCATGCCTTCCTACCAAAGAAAAGATCATATTTAATGCAAGAGCTGAAGATGCCTTCAGTCTTTAAGCAATGGTTAAGAATTAAAAATAATTGAATATTTTACCTTTTCTCTAGTTTTTGGTTTGTTTAAATATCTCTATGAAATTTCTGAATGATTTAATTTTTTATCAGGATTTATAGTCTGACAAATAAAATAACGTTTTTTGCATTTGTGATTTTTTTTACTTCCTGCACAGTACATTAAATGCATGGGCTTTTAAGAACTTTTTGGTATTTAATTACAAATAATGCTTGAGACTTGTGTACAAAATTAATCTAAAATTGCATAAAGAAAAATATTTTTTTTTTCATCTTCTATCTCCTTCAGTCCCACCTGCAATGAGGTAGTATTAATGGTGGTGCATGTATCCTCTTCTCCTCTAGTACATGGAATTGATGTAGGGTAATTCTTGTCCAGGTACAACCACACATGAGTACAATTGCATGATTTACAACTCAAGATCAGGATATTTTAAATGATGGGGAGAGGGAACAAACATTATTTACACATAAACAAGTGAATAAAGGGGTATAGAAAGGGATCTACTCTATATATTACATCTGAAGTTCTGACCACTTAGCAAACCCATGCATACATAAAATTATGAATGGACAAACACTTTGAAAATTGTGAAAAGTGTGAAGGTCAATATGTGATTGTTACTATTGCATCATTTTATTGTTTTTATGTTTTCCCAAAGATATACAAAACTTATACTTTAGTTTGTTCACATCCATTTAAAAATACATCAGTTTATAAATCTGATCAAATTCTAACTTACTATAATGTCCTACACAAAATAATTAGGTCCATCTGTGGTGCTCACTGCCCCTGGAACTCTGATACTGATTCACTATTCTGCTTTTCAGTGACAGTAGTAATTTAACATTCTATACATGAGGTCTGTAGTCAATGATTGAATATGTGGTACCCAGGGGACAAACTGGTGGAAGGGATTTGCATTGGTTTGTGAAATACTGTATTCTGAAAAATGATAGAAAATGATATAGATGTTAAGAGTAGGGTGAATCTTACACTGTAATTTCATTAAGTCACCTTCACTTCTAACAAAGTCTACTCTCTGATATTTAAAAAGAAAACTGTTCTAAAAAATTATGGCCTCAAGAAATTCAGAGTTATAATAGCAAATGATTTTTTTAATTATACACATTTCAATAATATATTTTATAGCTATAAATGCTATAAAATCTAAACACAAAAGTCCACCCAATGTTTGGTTATTTTCAATTGTGCTTAATAGTGATGGCCTCACTTTTGTTCTTTCCAGGAACATTAACTTTCAGCGTAGTAGTACATGCAGATTGTTGTTACTTCTATCACATGTGTATGATTGACAAAGCACAGAACTATGTTGAACAGATGTGTATGTGTGCACAGCACCATTTATCCTAGGGTGGACTGCTTCTTGGCTTTCTTAGTTTATACATCTTAATTTCCAATGTACAATTTATGAAATCATGTTGTTGGAAAAACTTTTGAGTGCCTATCATTTCTGCCTAATCCTCTCCTCCTGGACATGCACCTTATATTTTGGTTCACTGTTGGAACTGTAGCTCTTTTTTAATTTTTGATGGGTTGACACTGATCTACATTTGCCTCTTTCCATCTGATTCCATTATCCAAATTCTACTCTTCAAACTCTTGTTTTGGTTTGTTTCTATTTCCTTTATCTCTTCTATTTCCTGAAAGAGAAATAATGGGAAAATAAATCATTTCGTTTCACTGAAACTTTATGATACAAATCTGAGGACAATAGGAAGTTTAAAGATTTTTTTCACTCACGTTAGGTTTTGGAAACGCCTAAAACTTATTTTGCTCTATGCACAAAGTACTTAGAATCTGTAGGAAAAATAATTCCTTTAACATTATATCAAAATTTTAAATGTTTACCCTCCAATAATCGCCAACTGTTTGGGAAACAACAAACAAAATCTTGAAGGTCAAAATATTTTTACTATTTCACTAAAAATAAAAAATGTAGGCAAATTGCACTCACATCAGCTGGACCAGGTGTTCCCCACCCTAATTCAGGTTATAACTGATGGGCCACTTGCTGGATCAGATGTATCCCATGACAAGCCATACCTGGAGATAGGTGAATATTGACTCTAACTTTATTGTTTTTCTAATTATTTTTATTTTTCACAGTTCTGTTGGTCAAGCACAGGGCTTCACCCAAGTGAGGTAAGGCACTGCAACTGAGCTACATCCCCAGTCCTTGTTCTTTGCATATTCTGGTTGGTGTGGAGAAACATCAACATTGTATGAGTAATTCTGAATTGTCTTGGGATGCTTGTTCCCCAGATTTCAAATTTAGTAATAGTAGTGAAAAATAGTCTGCATTTATTAGAGTCTTTCTATTTTCCAGACCCTGAGCTAAGGACAGTTATAAGCAAAATTTAATTTAGTGCTCCTCCCCAGTCTACCGGAAAGACGTATTGTTTTGTCCACTTTGAAATAAGGAAATGAAGGCATAAGAAGGCAAAATAGTTAGACTAAGATCACATAACTAATAAATTTTTGGGAAATTTCAAGGTTTAAAACTATAAATTTCAAAGTTGCAGCTAGGACATCAAGGCTGTTAGGATTATCCCACCCATTTTCAGAAATGGTCTGCCTGTAGATATATGCCATGATTTTATTTTTTTTTTTATCAAAGTAGCTCCATAATATTTAGCAAAAATGAAGAAAATCTAATCAGTGTGTGGAATTTGATTAATATGCTGATACTGGTTTATTCTGATAAAGATGCCACCCCAATGTAAGACCTACCAACATGGGAAACTGAATTGAGGTAAATAAAACACCCTGTTCTCTGTTCACAATTTTTCTAGAAATTTAAAGTTATTTTAAATAAAAAACTCTATATTAATGATTGGCTCCACATACATAGCCAACCAGTATTTAAATTACTACATCCTACCACTATGGAACAATTTTCTGTTTGCTAAAAAGGGAAATATCTATTCAGAAACCAATTAAAATTGGTTTCTTAATGTCAGAAGCCCATCTTGTATCTTTTTAAAATCTGTGATATTTTAAGTATTATGAAAAAAATATGAAAGCAAATTAGTCAAAAGGAAAATGTTAACAAACATGTTACCTAAAGAAAAGTCATCTGCACAAATGCAAACATATTAATTACCATAGACATGGCAGCAAGAGTCAATATAAAAAGAGTTACATGTGCAAAGACTGATAGAAGAAAGTTTCAACTTCAAGTATTAAAATCTTGGTTTATAAATATAGAAGAAAATAGAAAAAACTTTAGAAGAAGATATGGATAAATATTGAAGAATAAATGTCTCATGAATTTTGGGGAATGCATGTCAACAAACGACAGAAAATGGGCTGATGTGGTGTGGAGATTCCTCAAAAAACTTGAAATGGATCCAGCATTTGATCCAGCTATCCCACTCCTTGGTCTATACCCAAAGGGCTTAAAATCAGCATACTACAGTGATGCAGCCACATCAATGTTTATAACAGCCCAATTCACTATAGCTAGACTATAGAACCAACCTAGGTGCCCTTCAATAGACAAATGGATAAAGAAACTGTGGTATATATATACACAATGGAATATTATTCAGCCATAAAGAATAATAAAATTATCACATTTGCAGGTAAATGCATGGAATTGGAGAAGATCATGTTAAGTGAAATAAGCCAATCCCCAAAACTAAAGGCCAAATGATTTCTCTTATAAGAGGTTGATGACACATAGCTGGAGTGGGGGGAGGTATAGGAAGAATGGAGAAGGAATGGATTGTGTAGAGGAAAATGAGGGCTGGGGAGGGGGCGGGACGGAAAGATAATAGAATGAGACAAACATCTTTACCCTATGTATACGTATGAATAGGTAAATTATATGATTCTACTTTGTGTACAATCAGAAAAATGATAGTTGCACTCCATTTGTGTACAATGAACTAAAATAAAAAAAAGAAAATGGGCTTATGTTTTTTAAGAATGGCTGTGAATTTGGAAGTTTCACATCAATGAAAAATAAATGCATATTATCTGTGTAATAATTTATAGTATACAGGGTGAATTAAAAGATATCTCAGAGTATAAACTTTCCCTTCTGAAACATATTTTGACACTTTAAAAACACAAGGTGTTTTAAGAATGTGTTAGGAAGATTATCAACAACATACCAATAAATCACAAATACTCTAATAACCAAAGTAAAACCTCTTTTATATAACTCATGGGGAAGTTTTCATTTTTTGCTCTACATAATTTATGGGTGATTAAGAATTAAATGATATTCCTCATAAAATATAACTTAAGTTTAATACATACCAAATTCTTGTTTTCCTATTCCTTTTAATAGGAATTCCAAAAGACCCCTTTCTTTCAGAGGAAAACTTGTTGAAAAAATTACCTATTAAGGAGTAGAAATCCTGAGGGGATTAGTTATGGATACAGAGCTTTCAAGTTTCTAGGTCACTGAATGGAATCTGAAATCAAGCCTACAGTGACTAAAGGGTATTATCAGAAAAGCCTGTTAAATGACCTTTCTCAAATAGTCTCAGTGGGAGACAGGTGTCCACTGTTGCTGACCATCTGGGTTAATAAGCAAAACCACAAAAGGGCATGATTGCCCCTAAAAACGATCTCCAGAGATTTGGTTTAGGCAAAACATTGGGGGTACAGAAAGTCCATGGTGCAGGGTTAACAAAATTTCTCTTTCATACTCAGTACAAACCTCCCACACACACTTTCTTTCCTAAGATTTATAAAAAGGCATTTATTATGAAGATGGTTCAAGGAAATGGGGAATTATTACTTCTGCTTTGGCAAGGAGAAACTAAATTTTCTCAAGAGCTATTAAAAGTAAGATAACTAGAAAGGGTGATATATCAAAAACCTACATGGGAACAAAAAAATGCGTGCATTAATTACTCAGACTCTGAAATTATGAATACAAATGCCAAACTTATTTCAAAAGAGCTTCAAATTGCACAGTTTCATAAGCTGATCTTCCTCTGGTGAGGAAAATCTGAGCCATTGTCAAGACATGTCTAGAGAAGTTTGTGTGGATAGAGAAGGTTATATAATGTGGGATTAGAGAAAGTAGGGAGAACAGTGGCCAAGTGCAAAATGAAAGATGGAATGGAGTCAAATACATTTCATTTGTCAATGTAGTGAATTGCTTTCATAATCAGAAAATGAAATTGAGACGTTCTGTTTACTATTGGGTATGGTATAGATGAAATCCATGCAGCCATGTTGGGGAATGGAGTAATCTTTACAGCTCTCCATCTTTCCACCACCAAGTGGAAAACAAATCCAAGGCACGGTTTCTGTGACTTATTTTGGCCACAATCAGTATGGAGACTTGTGTCTGGTATTCAAATCATCTTTCTACGTAGCATACTAATTTTAGCTAAGCTCCTTCTTTGAAAAATGTGCTTTAAAAAAAATTAGAGCTGCTATACAAAGACTTGAGAGTGAGATGGGAAAAGAGCCTGTGGTTGATGAAATGCAAATGAGGCTTGGCTCAGACAGCTGGCTGCTTTGGGATGACATGGGTGATAAATGGTTCTTAAAACATGAGCAGGCATCAGCCTCCCGATTCTGTGTCAGCCTGGCAAAAACAGCAGTATTACTAGATGCTTCCTTTAATTAATGCAACACTACTGCATTAGTCCGGACACCGCCGATAAATGGAAAGGAACTGATATCAGTGGTAATATCAGAAATCTTTCAACCTTGAAGCTGGGCTGTGTTGGCCAAAAGCTGCAGTCTCATAAGAGGTTTAATTGTATTTGTAATGTACCAGTGCACCATGACAAAAATGGGGAGATAGTGTAGTTGGGACCAGGAAAGGCTGTGATAAATGGGAAAGAATGAGTGATTACACAGTAAGGAGGAGTGAGAAAACAGACAAAGGACAAGCAAATGCAAAGGGGGAGACCAGCCACCACTGTAATTTGAACAGTTAGAACTAGTGGGACTTTGAAGTGGAAAGGAGCATAGTAATTATTTGGTTCTTTGAGGACTGGAAGATGCACACAGCAAGTAAACAACTCAAAGTACCCCAGAATGAAATTAGACAGTATATACTTTATACTAATGTATACAATTTTTCCTAGATCCAAACATATGTATTATTAGAACAATGTCTGAGAAATACCATTACACACACGCACACACACACACACACACGCACACACACACACACCCCAGATTTTTTTATAGAAAGTAAATCTGGTTTGGCTAACTTTCAAAAATGCCCCATTTCTCTTGGCTCAAATTTCCACCTAGAAATCAAGTTAAATGTTTCAGATGGCACAGATATTATAAAATATACTGTATCAGAATAAGATTGTACTAAAGTGAGTAAACCATTAAATAACGTTTAGAAGGTAAGTTGCTAAATATTTTTCTGCCACAAGCTAATGACACAAGCCTTGACCTCAGGTCTCACAATATACCCTAGTACGAATTCCCATAAATCATGTCTCTCTTCCTATGGTTAACTACAGTCAACCAAAATCATGATTACACCTACAAACTGCCTTCTCTTGATTGACACAGATAGCAGCACTTTCCTTCTCAGATCTTACATCTTCTAGCCAATGCGCCCCTGGAGCACTTTAGAGCAAGGGTCAGCAGACTATTCCCAAGATGGAATAGATATGTGAAGTTTTGTGGCACATTTCATCTCTCTGAATTGCTCAACTCTGCAATTGTGGAGCAAACCCAGCAATAGGCAACATATAATGAATAGATAGAGTGGGTTCAATAAGACTTTATTTATAAAAATAGGCAGTAGGCTGGATTTGGCCCAGGAGCTGCTATTTGCTAATTCCTGATAGAACATCTATGGCTGTCCATAGCTGTGAGTCTTGCTTATAATGATACCTCTTCCTGCAGTCCTTACAAAGAGCATATGAGTCAGGAATACATCTTCTTGAGTGTGTACAACCAAGAGTACACTGGTGACTCACTATATTACATCACGGGATACTACCTTTCCCTTTCCTTTTGGTTCTTATTAGCCCTAGACTAATAGAGCTCACTAAGTATTATTTTCAGATAGAAAAATTAGTAAGCCCTCTTAACCAGTCCTTTCTGCCTCTCAACATTATTATTAAACTGTCCTTATTCAAATTCCACAAAGATAGCTCAACTCTTCTACAAGGTTCTCCTACAGGGCATTATGTTTCATTTCATCATCTGAAAAATGCAGGGGAAAAGAGCTTATGGGTTGATGGTTGTTGTTGTTGATGATCAGTTGCAGCATATCAACAACCCCACCACTCACAACAACAATCATTCATCCTTTCAGTTCACTCATCTGGAAACATATCAGACACAGTTGGTCTATGCTGCTCTTAGTTGAACGTGACTGAACTTGCTCATCTGCATTTTTCTGGCAGGAGGGAGTTCTGTTCTTTACTGGCTTACATTGAACAACTTATCTGGAAAACCTCTCCTCTGCATATCTCTCACCTTATCCGTGAATCCAGCCACCCAATCTCCTGATGGCAATGATGGAAGCAACAACAGTCAAGTCCCACTGTGTCAACACAACTCAAGCCTTGATGTATCATGCTTCCTGAAATTCTATGGGTTTTGGGAGACTTGTGAGGTGTGTGTGTGTGTGTGTGTGTGTGTGTGTGTGTGCATATGAGAGTGTGCTCACAGGAGGTATATATATTGAATATATACATAAGTCATATATACTTAAGTAGCATCAAATGTGCACTGTGGTAGATGTTGGGACTGGCTGTAGCCCAGGGTCAAGATCATGCCCAAGAGCAAGTTCCATGAGAAAAGTCAGACCACTAGACAATAGTAAGAAGGCACGAACAGGGAGTGAATTCATGGAAGTGCGAAGCTTATAAATCAGATATGCAATTTACCAAAGACTGGAATTTACACAAAGTTGGGCTTAACTATCAGCCATCAAATTCCAGCTGTGTAATCATGAACGCAGTTTTTCAGCTATAAAGTAGTGAAGGTGATGCCTACTATATAAGAGCATTTGTGTGATTAGGATTAAATGAGATAATGTGAAATATGCAAAGGTCCCAATTCAAAGTTAGTCAGAAAATAATCTACAACAGTCCCCTCTATAGGCAGTTTGATTTTCCAAGATTTTTGTCACCCCTGGTCAATAGTATCCTCCTGATGTCTTGTCAGGAGTTCCATAGTAGCTTAAAGCTATGCTACAATGCTATGTCATTCACCTCTCTTCATCTCATCACATAGGCACTGGGTCATCTCATGGCATCACAAGAGGAGAAAGACTGAGTCCAGTATAATAAGATATTTAGAGAGAGAGAGAGAGAGAGAGAGAGAGAGAGAGAGACACCACATTTGCATAACTTTTATTACAGTACACTGTTATAACTGTAATGTTATTATTAGTACCAATCTGTTTAATTTATAAATTAAGCTTTGTTATATGTATGCATGTGTAGGGAAAATACTATATGTAGTGTTTGTGACTATGTGCAGAGGAAAAATACTATAGTGTTTGTGACTATGTGCAATTTCAGGCATCTACTGGGGAATCTTGGGACATATCCCTTACAGATAAGAGACTGCTATATATTTTTTACAGAATTTTAAAATCAGCAACAATTACTTTCTATTCTTATCCTCACATCCTGAAATTATGGATATATGTACTTTTTTAATGGTAAGAAAAATATAGATACTTTTGTGAACTTCCCAACATGCCTGAGCAAATAATAATTTGAATGTCACGCCCCATGCAACAGTAAATTTATCTTAATTAATTCGCCATAAGTTAAGATTATCTGATTTTCTATAGCACATTTAGTTTTGGAGTTGGCAATTTGAAAATTCACTGTTTTGTTTAAATAATAACAGCAACTTGGGTATCTATTAATAAATCTATTAGGCTAGAAGGTAATTCTGTGGTTCTTACTGAAATAGTCATCTATTATTTTCAACCAATAATTGATTTTTCCCAATAACTTTTAATTTTTAGTCTTAAGCTGCAAAGTTCAGTTCCTTCTCTGTGATCTGAAAGCAAAATATTTGAATTTTCACATAGATTTCATGCAATTATGAAGTGTTCAATAATGTCCAGACAAATGATGCATTATCCTTAATTCTTTGTCCTGTAATGACCCTGATTAATTAACTATATTGGAAAAATATATCAACTCTCTTTCCACAGGCTCAAGACTCACATCTATCTCTTAGATTTCAATCAATATCCCTGATTTTAGAACTGAATGCATTATTCCTGGCATAGAGTCATTAGTCTTTAACTTACAGAGTTTTCATATGGTTCCAGCTATGATCAAGCAGCCTTTGCTGTTCCTTGAGAACTTTTCCTGGGCATCTTTAAAACTTATTTAGGAGTTGAAGTAACTAAAAAAAAACAATGCTCCACCATCATTCCTTTGAATGCTCCTCAATGAAGATGGATGGGATTGAGATGGGTTATATAGCTCTTTTCTGTACGATGTTCAAGGCATGCACTAATGAAAATGTTCACCTTTATGTTTCTTTTGTTTATAACCAAGGAACTTTTTTTTTTCCGCTGTGGTGTTTGAACCAGGGCCTTGTGCTTGACAAGCAAGCACTCTATCAACTGAGCCATATCCCTGGCCCCCAAGGAATTTTTGATGCTACATAAGCATAATCTTTTGTTTCTTGATTGGAAAAAGTTAGGCTGGTTGTGGGGTCTAATTGCTGAAAGATAGAATTTAAGAACTGGAAGTCATTCAAAAGTTATATTCTTTCCCACACCTTGACAAATAACTAAAATTTCAGTTTTTTAAAACTTGAGGTTAAACTTTATTTTCTGGGTTTATCTCATGTATGAGCACTTTCTAAACAACTGTCTACGTGGATAGAATGATAGAATACTCATCTTCCAACATGATACAAACAAGCATGTATAAATTGGCCAAACAGCACCTTCCTGGGGTTGGCAGTATTAAGGACCCTACCAAAAAGGAAAAAAAAAAAAATGTCCACTATTGAAAATAATGCATTAATTAGAAAAAGATGCTAGATATTTTGGTTAGAGACCCAGAAAGTTAACCAATATCTAATTTTTCTTCTGTCCAAAACAAAAGAGATGACATTCATAAATGCATGGAGATCATGCATAATTGCAGTTAAGACATTGCCAATTATATAAGAAAAAAATTTATCATAACTATATTTTACCAGTTTCTACTGTGGTAAAATATACATTATTTGTGATATTAGGAGTTCTCTAAAGTTAATTTTTTATGTTTCAAATCCTTAAATGAATACCTATTTACATATTTATCTAGTATGCATGAAATAAAAATTTTCCTTATATAAGACTGGATTACACTATAATAATGGTATTAAACACTCAATTTGCTTGGGCAAGTAACTTAGAATTTAGTTGCTTTTTGGATCTATAAAATAGGGAGAGTAATTCCCCACCTTTCTCTCCTCACTGACTCATCCTAAGGATTAAATAAGCTAATGAACCATTGCAATAGTTGTAGGCTGTGATATCTGAGATACTATCATATAAAGGTGATACTTAGTTTGATTTTTTGACATAATGGAAAGACTGTCATCTCTGGGTTTAAGTATAAATCTCATTAATTCTTTCCTGTATGAAATGGACAACAAATCATTCCACATGCTTGGATTTGGAAATATTTGGGAAGTATTTATTTTACCTTTCCTTATTGAGTATCCATAAAATGCATACTCAATAAGTTTTAATTATTATTCTGATCAATACTGATATGAATGAGGGGTCAAATTACCATAAATTTCCAGATACACGCAATGTTCCAAACATGATGGGTTCATGTAGCAATGCTCAAAATTTTCCATTTAGAAGCAGGATCCCAGGAAGTAACTAGGAAGAGATGAAAATTTTCCCAACCCCTTGATAGAAGAGCAAGTGACTAGAGTTAGGGTGTACAAGGAAAACCCTCTTTTGGAATAAGAGAACCAAAGTATAAATCAGAACAAAGAAGGCTAAGAGATTTGTAGTGATTGCAAAAATATTACCAGGTTTTGAGAAGAGGGGATATTGAGATGTCTGTGGACATGTATATTCTATTGCTCAGTCTGAGATCTTCTGTATGGGGCAAAGGAATGAATCTGCTGAATGGCAGTAACACATGATTTTATATAATATGTAAATGTATGTTATAGACACTGAGTACATAGAGAACCACCTGAAATACATTTATATTTCACATTGATTTTTTTAAATTAATTAATTTTTTTTTATTTTTGCAGACTTCATTTTGATTCATTGTACACATATGGGGTACAAATTTTAATTTCTATGGTTGTGCATGATGTACATTCATATCATTTCTGTTAATCATACATGGATAAAGAAGCTGTGGTATTTATATACAATGGAGTACTACTCACCTTGATTTTTCAAGCTCTATACATTTCAAAGTCCATTATGATCACTCCTCTCCATGATTTATTGTTTGAAGCACCAGGTTACCTACTTGCCATCATCTGCACTAAGCCCGCCATTGTGTTCACAATCCACCTTTATAAAATGTGCTTTGTGAAAAATGTTTGTTAAGTCTCTACCATCTTTTCAAGCCTTAACCCAAAGCTATTTTCTTCCATGAAACTTAATCTGAATTCTCTGCCACACTCTAATCTCTTTTCTTCTGATCTTCTATTGAGTTGAAGCTGTAACACTCAATTTAACACATGTCCATCTCTAATCTTGTCACATTATGAGAATCTTGTCATTCCATTAAGGTTGTAAACTTCTTGTTAGTAGAGACCATGGTGAAGAGTGAGAATTGACTCTCAACCTCTGTTCAACCTCTAACTAAAATTATTCCAAGACTTCTTCACCATTAAGATTCCATAAGAGAATCAATTTCCACTAGATATACTTGCAGAAGAACCAGAGGGTAGGAATGAAGGAGAAGCTATTTATTTACAACACTTTGGTTATGCTGATGAGCAATGTTGTAGTCATATGTTGTTTTCCTACAACATTCCTAGGTCCATTCTCCCCATTACTGGGTATTTAGAACGATGTGCATCAGGAATAGCAGTGTGACTCTGTTGCTGGTTTTTTCACACCATCTCACTGACTCAGCAGCAGAGGTATGGTTTTGAATTTCTGGTACCAGTGAGAGTCTCAAAACCAGTTGTTCCTAAAGAGTCTTACTTGTGTATTTGATGTTCTCCATTGTATTTCTAAGCATTTACTTGTGTTATGGTTTGGATGTGAGCTATCCCCCCAAAAGCTCATGTGTCAGACAATGCAAGGTTTGGAAGAGAAATGATTGAATCGTATCACTAACTTAATCAGTTCAATAATCCCTAATGGGATTAACTGAATGCTAACTGGAGGCAGGAGGGGTGTGGCTGGAGGAAGTGGTTCAATGGGGATGTGGCTATGGTCTATATATTTTGTATCTGGAGAGTGCAGTCTCTCTGCTTCCTGATCACCAACCATGTGAGCTGCTTCCCTCTTCTACCAGTTTCTGCCTCAACTTGAGCCCTGAGGAATGGAGCCTGCTGTCTGTGGGTTGAGACCTCTGAAACCACAAGCCCTCAAATAAACTTTTCCTTTTCTATAGTTGTTCTGGTCAGGTCCTTTAGTTGCAGCATTGAAAAAGCTGACTAAAACAACTTCCCTCTTATAAATCCCTCCCAGTTAATAGTTGCTACAGTTTCTACTTTTAGAGTTGAGTCCTGACATAAAAGATCAGACACTATGCTTTGTAATTATCTCTTTCAGCACCTGATACAAGGTAGAAGATGTAGTAGAATTGATAAACCTAGGTGGTTTCATAAGGTATTTATTGTTATACAAGAAATTACCCCAAAACTTGCCTACTTGAAGCAAGAAACATTTATTTTTTCATTTAGTCTATGAGAGTCAGGAATCAGAATGATTGTGGCTAAGAGTGTCCCAGAAGGTTGCAGTCACAGTTTAGAATGAGTTCTGCAGCAAGCTTAATGGAGTTGAGAAGACCCCTTTCCAAGTGCATTCATGTGGCTGCTGAGGTAGCCCTCAGTTCCCTACTGGCTATGGATTGGAGACCTTAGTTCTGCAACACATGAGTCCCTCTGTTATGCTGCTTATAAGGTAATAGTTGACTTTTCCCAGAATAAGTGACCTGGGTAACCAGAGAGGGAGAGAAAGAGGAAAGGAGAGGGTGGAAGGCCTGAGAACATCAAGAAGAAATCCATGGTATAATTTATAATCTAACCCAGAAGTAAAAATGCAATCACTCCTAATATTTTCTATTTGCCCCAGTGTTTATCCCTGTTAAAATGTTGGAAGGGACTATAAAGGCATCTACATTTCAAGAAATGGAGTTTATTAGGACCATCTTAGAAGCTGGATACCACAGTCTACCCTCTTTCCACCAATAATTAATTCATACCTGTCCTACATGGGAAATTCTCTCATATCCTCCAAAGGGTTCCAACATCTCATGCCATTACAACTTCAGTGTGATATGCAGAATCTTGCAATTTATGACTAGTCTAGGTACAGGGAAGGGTATTCTTGTGTGATTTCTTAAGGAAAACCCCTTGGGCCTAGATCTTCTACATCTATCAGTGAGCTAAAGAGACAAGTGATCTCTCCTCATACACAGAAATGCACAAAACCAAAATACAGTGCCCCAAAGATTTAGGACAACTGTTACAGGAACTCCTATGTGAAATGGGGATGGGGGACAGGAGTCACATGAAGTGGTCCACAGCAGGTCTGAAATCCATTCAGGCAGGGATGGAATATTTCATCATTAGAACTCATGCTACCTCCCACGCAAAAATGACTTCCCATGGTTCTGGTCGCCATCTTCTGGGATCTTGGTTCTGCCCTGAGTAATCCTTTCTTTTTCACAAAAGAAAATGTTCTTGCCATTGTTTCCTGCTTGCAGAAACTTGGAAGTATAAGAGCTTTCATTTTCTTTCTCTGTGACTTTACAAATGTAACTGTCCTTAACAATATACTAGTCTCCTTGGATCTTATTGAAGTTCACTTCATGGAATGTAGGCCACAGCCCCAAAATGGTTTGAGAAAAGTCCTTTTCCACTTTGGATTTCTGTTAAAATAACTAAGGGAAAGCTCCCTTGAACTTTTCAAAGACCCTATTGCTTTATTGGAAAATCTGTGTCCACAATCTTCTGCCAATATCCTATTGTTTACACAGACTTCTCTTTGTGAGAAGACTACCCAAGAGTTAGAATTCCATTTGGAAGCTGGATCATTGGTATCCATCTTGAAGTCTGGCTACCATATTAGTTGAAAATTTCCCAGATAATGTGTCATGTTGTCATGTTTTCTATTAAATTTTGTATCCTAAGAGTACCTATATCAGCACTGAATTTTTCAATGTAAACACATTTAGTCACATAGTATTTAATCATACATACTGGAAAGTATTCTCCAAGGGAAAAAAAAAACCTGATATAAGGTGTGTGTGTGTGTGTGTGTGTGTGTGTGTGTGTGTGTGTCTGTGTACAGAAAAGAAGAATAGAGAAGAAAGAGAAAGAGAGAGAAATTGGCTCATGTGTTTGTAGAGGCTGGCATGTCCAAGTGAGACCAGCAGGTTGAATGTTCATTGTCTTAGACCATTTAAGCTGCTAAGGTAAGATACCCTAGATGGGGTAGCTTATAAACAACAGAAATTAATTTTCCACAGTTCTGAAGATCAGAAAGACCAAGATCAAGGCAGAATGAGATCCAGTGACAGTCCATTTTCTGGTTCATAAATAGTGTTTTATAGCCATGTCCACATATGGGGAAAGATAGTTCTCTTGGACTCATCCATAAGGGTTTTACTATCAAGACCTAATCATCTTAAAAAGATTCTAATACTAACATCTTATGGGTTAGGATCTTAACATGTGGATTTTGACCATAATGCCCAAGAGGAGCCAGTGTTGCAGGTCAAGTCTGAAGGCTATTTGTTGCAGAATTTCACATTGCTTGAGGGAATTCAGTTTTTGTTTTTTGTTTTGTTTTGTTTTTTGGTTTTGGCCCATTCAGGCCTTCAACTGATTGGATGAGTCCCACTCACATTATGAAGGGCAATCTATGTTTATCAAAGTACACTAATATAAATAGAAATCTCATTTAAAGCACCTTCACATTAATATCTAGAATAACAGTTTACCAAATATGTCTGTATGCCATGCCCAGAAAAGCTGACACAAAATCAGCTCTCACAGCATATTTCTATGCTCATATTTAAGCAAGAAGGAGATTATGGTATTCTGGCATAGTGGGTCAGAATATTTTTCCCATACAAATATCTATCTATATTCCCTAAGTCATCATTCAAAAGAGGTTCATTCTGATTTCAGAAATGCTAGAAAGGTAACCAGTGATGTCCAGAATGTAGAAAAGTAGTCATCACTACTGTTTGGTACTGTATTATGACTCTTAGATTAGGGTTAGCAAACAGAAGCAAGATTTAAAAACAGGTCAGAAGGAGCCCTGGGATAGAATTATCAAAATAAAAATAAGAACTTACATATCCAACCCTACAAGTTCTGAGTATTTAGCAGGGAATGGTGGCTTCATAATCACTGAGATGATAGATATAATAATGTATTCCAATTTCACCATCTGATTGCATATCTAAACATTGGAGAGAAAAAATACATGGACAGGTGAATATAAAGAACTCTTTAGTTTTGAAACCATAGAAACATTTATATAAGAAAATCAAGGAAACCCAGATAAATGACCTCCTGTGTCAAGAAACTGCCAGGCTGCAGCATAGTTGGAAGAGGAAACTGGAAGCCAGGTAGGTCTCTGAGTAGAAAAGGATAAGAGCAATTAAGGCCTGAACTGATGACTCAAAGACCAGAGGGAGGGCTTTTGTGTAGAAGACCATGATGAGTAGAAGTTTAGAGAAATTCATGACCAATGTGAAAAATATCATCAATTCTAGTGTGGGCAATGATAGAGACTGGAACTCCAATGTGCATCAGTAGGAGCTGAAGCTAGGGTGGACTGCACAAGTAACACAAGATGATCTAAACTGGCACTTTCAAGATGGCAAGGGCTGGAGATATTTGGTTTACAAAACATATGCTCATGATTCCAAGGATCCTATTTCCTTTTTCTAAGTCATATCTTCATGTAAGATTCTTCACCCTTTTAAAAAAATAGTCAAGAGCTATGAAATATTCATCTTTCTTATGATCTCATTCAAGAAGGAAAGATGACTAGCAGTGTAACTTGGTTTTAGAGCAATTGCCTAACATGCATAAGGCCCAGGGTATGATAGAGAAGAGACTGGGGGGGGGGGGGGGAAAGAAATGAAGGAAACATTGTACGGAAAAAATTGCATGTTTGGTAATGAGAAGCAATGAGAGTAGTGGTCCTGTTATGTGCTAAGCAAATGAGTTCATCAAATCTCTCAGGACTTTGGTCTCTACTGTAAAAATGAGAATGCTAATCCTATCATTGATTTATAAGCTTGAAGGGCTAAACTAGATAATATATGTTCAAGAATTGGGCAGAGACTTTATAAAAACACAGCGAGGCATAATTATTTGATTGAGTAGCTATCTCCCGTCATGAACCAAACAAAATTCTGTTCCTCTGTATATACCTGTAACTGGAATAGTCTGTGGCTGAATACAAAGATGTGACTATGTATTTAATTCCACTGGCATTGTTTTTCAAATGGACACTAGGATGATCTCTGTTTTTAAGGAGCAACTGGGTTTTCTTGATACTTAATCATTCTATAATTCATACAACCATGTGTAGACTATTGTCTCTGGTCTCAACACTCATAGCAAGCACTAATGAGAGATCCTTTCTAAGAAAGGGAACAGGATAAAAAGGGATAAATAATATAAATTGTAGGCAACATGGGCCATACAATTTCTGGTGAAACAATCATTCCACCATGGTGTCAGGAAAGTCACCAGAGACAGTATGTTAACCATAGCTATTTTCCACTGTACATTTATTACATGGGGCTAGCATGGGGCAGAATTTAATTCTCCAAAGTTACCAAACCCTGATTTAGACAATTACTAGAAAACATTTTGATGAGTTTGTATATGTAATCTAAACAGGTCTCGTTTTTCTTATTTTATAATATATTTATTTTACAAGTTTAAAAATGTAAGTAGATAGAGAAAAAAAACTACCCTTGTTCCTCACTTCTTACAATTAAGATTTATTAGTGTTTCAAATTTTATGTAATATGCTTCTACAATAAAAATATGTTAATTTCAGATAAAATAAAGCACATATTACTACCTAAATTATATCCTCTCTACTGTCCCCATAATGTCATCATTATGATATATATGTTTTTATTTTAAAAATAATTAAAATGAATATTTGTATGAGGATAAATATATCCAGAGATATTCATGTGTAATACATAGATTTTCTATATACAGACATGGCCACATGCCATTTTGCTTTTTACCTGTACTGATATATTCCCACAAGTATTACATAAATATACTTGTTTCCCTACATTGTAGCCAATATTTGGTATTGTCACATTTTTAATCTTTGCCAATTCAATGGGGAAAACAAATTCCATTTTAAGCTTTGCAAATTCAGTGGTTTTAATTCAATCCTATGTGGTTGTCTTCATAGAGCATTTTCTGATTACAAATGAGTTTAAGTTAACCATCATAGGTTTATTGGCTGTGGTAGGCAGAATAATGCTTCCATAAGATATCCATGAGCTAAACCCCAGACTCTATAAATATATTATCTTACATGAATAAAACCTTGAAGTGATTAAGGTGAAAGATACTGTGAGGGTATCATTCCAGATTGGTTTTTTCCAATATAATCACATGAGCTCTTAAAAGCATGAAAGATGACAGAAGAGTCAAAGAAATCCAATGTATGAAAGTCTCCTTCTGTCGTTGCTGGCTTAAAGATGGAAGAAAGGGAACAAGATCCAAGGAATGTGGCAAATTCCAAAAGCTGAGTGACACTGTGTATAGTCTGCAAGAAAATGGGGACTTTAGAGCTACATTCTCAAAGAACTGAATTCTGCAAACAACCCAGATGAGCAAGAAATAATTCTCCCTCAGATTCTCTAAAAAGGAAGGCAGACCTCTGACAAGTTCAATGTAGTGAGTTGAGAACCATCCAGACTTCTGACCTTTAGAACTGTAAAATGATAAGTTTATGCTTAATCCATTTGGTTTGTGTTAATTTATTATGGCAACTATCTAAGTTAGATATTAGTACTGATTTTTATGGCTTACCTATTCATCTTATTTGCCCATCTTTATATCAGATTGTTAAGTTCTACTTATTAATTTGTAGTTTTTGTACATTTTGTTTGATAATCCTTTTGTTATAGACTCTCATAAAAGTTGTGAAAACCTTTTTTAGGCTGATCACTTATGTCTTTACTTTGTTTATGGTCATTTTGATATACAGATGCTTGTAATTTAATGTATAGTTTACCAAAATATACCACCTATAACAGAATATATGCCTTTGTTGTCTTAAGGAAGCACTCTTTTTCTTTCATTCCTACATGATAACCAGACTATATGCTGATTTAATTAGTAAGGAGATTTTTATCATTTTAAGGTCTGTAAAGTAAATTGGCTTCTTTCAGATGCATATAAGGAAATTCAGAAAAGGAGTGATGAATAAAAGATAAAATTTCAGTTTTTAATGTTCTCATTATAGCACTTAGTTGGCATTTTATTATTATAAACAATGCAAAACTGATATTTTTGGATCAAAACACAAAACATTTTCCTCACAATTCAGCATATATTCTCTGTGATGAGTTATTTAGATTCCTTGCAGCAATTTGTCAAGGTTTACAATTTTTACATAGGTCACAATAAGTGCTAACTTTACTCAATAATTAGAATTCTCATACTAGATTTAAACTATTTCATAAATTATAGAAATTTATACATTTCTAAAGTTAGAAATTTATAAAAATCAAGCTCAAAATAACAATTAAAGAATATACAGCCTGGCACAGTTGTGCACGCCTGTAATTCCAGTGGCTCAGGAGGCCGAAGCAGGAGGATCATGAATTCAAAGCCAGCCTCAGCAAAAGTGCGGCACCTAGCAACTCGGTGAGACCCTGTCTCTAAATAAAATACAAAATAGGGCTGGGGATGTCGCTCAGGAGTCAAGTCCCTGTAAGTTCGATCCTCAGTATCTCACCCCTCCCAAAAAGGAATATATGGAGAAATATGCACTATTGTCAGACAAGACATCTATGATAGATATCTACATCTTTTCTTGGCTGTAAGTTGCAGGATCTTGTAACTATGGCTAGACTTGTAGGCAGCCAGAAAAGAATTTTGCTTGGCCTAACTTTATCACTTGAATTATATTTATATATTACTACTATCATGCAATGTGATAATTTTCCTAGTGAACTTACCCTGGTTTCTAATTTATTCTTTGGCATATGCCCTTTCACTTAGATTTTTCTTGTCTGTCTTGCATGGTTATTTAAGAGCACTAGAGCTGGTGTTGGTTTAGCAATCAGTTGGAACATCTTTGCTTTCTTGCAGAGGTTGCAAGTTATTTGAAAACTAGCTTTGAAATATTTTGTGTCTTTGTTATTTTTGTTGTTGTTTCTTTTTAAATAGAAATCAGGCAAAGAAGACAGTTGGATCCAAATACTAGTCCTTAGGGAGCAGACTATTGGGGAGAGAGTGACTTTGAGTTTCTCTTATACATGTTATGAAATTTTGTGGATTCGAAATGTAAATATGATTTCTGTACCGAGTGCAAATTTTTATATATTAAACCAGAGGGACCTTTCCACAAGTAATGAAGCTCTTCGTTATCCAGGGTTGTAATCCAGGAAATACCTAATGCATTTTTTCAAAGTCCAAATTTTGTGGTGGCAGATGGGATTAGTCTAAGAATACCCAGAAGCCAATTCTCGTTCTGAAGAAACAATAATGGTAATGAATATCATTATTACAATGATTTATTTCATCATGAGTCTAAGTATTTTATTAACCAGAGTTACAGTTTGGTATAATCTCAAGATAGAAATAGAGCTCTTTTCTCCACTGCTGACAGACAAAGATTTCTAGGTTAAAATTAAAGCTTTTTAATAATGAATTTCTTCTACAGGTTACACAAAAGGGAAAGACTAACCTGAATATAGATAAAACCAGTATGTGATTCATTTATTTGAGATTGTTTATCATTGTCAGACCAGTTAAAAACCATTTAGTCTACTCATTAGTAAATTTCAACACACAATGGCAACCTTGAAAATGTAATGGGTGAATTGACAAATATTTAATGGGTGAAGTATATTATACAGAACCTTACTTCCCAAAATGCTCTCCAAGGAGAAACAAAATAGTTCTGTAGTCAAATGCATTTGAAAAGTGCAGTGTGTGTGTGTGTGTGTGTGTGTGTGTGAGAGAGAGAGAGAGAGGGGGCGGGGAGAAAGAGAGAGAGAGGATGTGTGTGTGTAATTATATGTATGTTATCACAGGTTCACTAACATTTTATAGGCTCTGGAATGTACTTCAATTAGGAAATCTGGGGCTGGAGGTGTAGCTCAGTGGTAGAGTTCATGTTTATCATGTATGAGGTCCTGGGTTCAGTCCCCAGCAATAACATCAGCAAAGAAGGAGGAGGAGAAGAGAAAATCTGACTTGTTTATACCAGTTTTTTCCAATTTAATTAGAACAGAGATAGTTTGTCTTGAATAATACATAGGGGTACATTTTAATACTATGTTTCTAAGAAATATGCATCATGAAACTCTGATTTACCTATTTACTACATACTTGAAAGACCAGGGTTTTAAATTTTAAATACTTGCTTTAGATTTTTAAAAATAAATTTTGTTTTAAGTACTAGCCATGATGTATATAGAATATGTATATTTAAAATACTTTTGCTTCATTCCTTTCTATTCCAAAAATGTATCGTTCCAAAAGGGGGAAATTGTCCACATATGTTGCACTGCATTCTACCACTTTAAACTGGGGAAGAAATGACCTTTTTCTTTTTTAAAAAGAAAATAAACAAAGTGTGTAATGTTTCTTTCCAACTGTTTACTAATTACACACAATGGTGAATCATTTTTTCCCTGTGCACAACAGAATTACTAATGCATAAGCACAAAGTATCTGCTTTTAATCAAGAATCTGAAATTTGCCAGAATATTCTGATATCTTTTCCATTAATGTATGGCCAGGCTCCCTAAAGAGGTTTGGCCATACACACAGCTATCCAGTTATCCATATTTTTCTTCTTATTTTTTTAAATCAGATTTGAAAATCTAGTTGGGCAGATGCCAGATTCTAAAATGGATTTATTATTTGCATGACTATCAAAATCCACATGCAGAAACTTACCTGTCTTTAAATTATAGAAAGCCCAATTATGAAGAAAATTATGATTTCAATTCTTTTCAGTGAATGAAGTCATATTTTTCAAGATTTTAAAAGCATTACACATAAGGAATTAATAAAGAAAATTACTTCTTTCATTTATTTAAAAACTACTTACTAAAATATAAGCACAAGTATAAAGCATTATGTTAAATGTTAGCAGAATGTCTAAGAAGACTGCAGAATCCCAGATTCCTGAAATCATAAGGTAGTATCCAATGTACACCACTCTGTGGAAGACATTTTAGAAAAATCTGATTATGGAGTAACTTTGGTATGAAATTTCTTTGTGCTTCCCTCTGGAACACACTGAGCTTAGCCATTGGTGAGCTCTGATGAGTGCAAGGAAAGACCCAGTCCCAAATTTCATTTTGATCCTCAAATTTTACCATTTAAACATATAGTAGATTCAGTCACAAATAAAAGGAATAGTAACTTTTTTTTCAAAATTTGAAAAGATTTAACCTAAGCAATTATAATGGTTAATTTGAATTGTCAACTTGATTGGATTAAGAGATTCTGACGATTAAGAGGGATCTGGGTGTGTCAATGAGGGCATGACTAGGAATGATTGGAAGGTGGGATAGGAAATGAAGTGGAATCCTGCCCTAAGTGTGGGTAGCACTGCCCAATATGATGGAATAAAAGTTGAAAGAACAAGGAAGCAGATGCAGATGCAAGCTCTGCTCTTCTTGAATGGGTTCTTGATTACTGCTTCAATCATCTGAGGATATTGGATTCTCACTTCTTCACTCTTCCAAAGCAGACTCTGCCAGTGATTCTCCAGGTTGTTTCCAGAAGCCTTGGTCTTGGACTAGGGTATCACTGTTGATCCTTCTTGTTCTGGGGCTTCTGCATCTTGGATGGTGCAGATGCTAGTTCTTCCAGCTCTCCAGCTGCAGATGGCCATTGTGGACTATCCAGCCTCTAGTCATGTAGACAAATTTAATAAATCCCCTTTTATAATCATACTTCCTGTTGATTCTGTTCCTCTAGAGAACCCTGGTAATACACCAATGTCATTCTTATCCCTTCTCCCTGGATCTTTTATAATTCTGCTATGATTTTTGTCCACATGTTTGAGTTGGTTATGATTTGAAGGTTCATTCCAAAATGTCTCCATCTATAGAAAAATGGCCATCTGATGAGAAAAATGAACTTCCTGACATTTTAGTTTGAAAACTCTGAAATTTATAACTGTGGCCTATTTATGTCCTTGACATCAGAGGTATAAATGGGGAAATGGAAGGTCATTGAGTTCCACCAAAAGTCTTATGTCTCTGTGTGTCTCTATAGGGGGCCTAGTCTAGGAGTCTATTATTGGTTGTCAAATGAGGCTACCCATCAAATACTAATAAAAATGATCCCAGGTCTCACTCCAGACATTCATATGTTTCCACATTTAAAAGTGATTTCTAAAACTGCAGTACTTGCTGTAGAGAGATTTTAGGTTGCTCTTGGTAACTTTAAAATAAAACAATACTCTTCAAGGAAGTACAGAAAATGATCTCAGCATACCATATTTGAACCATTAACATTGTAACACAATTGAGAAAAGGAGGAACACAAACTACTATCAAGATCAAAGGACAGATAGCAAAGAAACTTAGAGAATCAGTACAAACAATAACAAAAATAAAGCGATGTGTACCTGAGTTAATGTATAAGTGACCCAACAGCCTTGGTGACATTTCCATAAATATTCTTCATCAAAGAATAGCCATAACCAGCATAGCCAGATATGGGATTAGAAAAATTTGCACAAAGTTATTTTGTTCACTCAAGGTTTTCAGGAAATAGAATTCCTTTCAAAGTACCTTGAGTAAAAGTAGAGAGTCTGTTAGAAAAAGTAAAGATATTTCATAAAATTCAGGACAAACAATATGCAGCCAGTAAGAACCAGAAAGAAACAAGAAACTCAAGCAATACTCTTATGTTTTTCCTTTTAGTGCTAAGTGATAATTCATTCCTTTTTTTCTTTTTTTCTTCCTTTCCCCCCACCCTGAAGTAGACATTGAATGAAGGGTTTTACCACAAAGCTAAATCCACAGCCTCTTTTTATTTTTTTATTTTGAACAGAGTCTCATTAAATTGCCTTGCCTATCCTCAAAATTGTTGTCCCTGTGCCTCCAAATAACTGAGATTTTAGCTGTGCAGCACCATTCCTTGTGCTGCTGTATTTTCTTTGTGCCTCATCTTTCTTTCTAAGACCAGTTTTCTTTGCTTATTTTTGGCTAAGACATATCCTTTTTGCTTAAATACCCATAGTAATGCACTAATGTGTCAGAAACACAATTTCATGTACCCAAGAAAATAATTTGATTTGCTAATTTGGGTCATATGTTTATGAACGATTGAATCAATCTTAACATAAAAGGTCAGCCCCATAGATGGGAGTATTTTTTAGAGGTAGTTGCTTAGAAAAGGAGCAGTGCTTTGGGGCAGTTTCAAAGGACAAGGAAAAGATCATGATTCCACATTATGACTTAAAGTTAATTTTGTAATGTCATTTAAAAAATTGGATCAGTGGAATTGTGGTTCACAGGTTAATCAGTCCAATGGTCCTGAGGAAAACTAACTTCATATGCTAAAAATAATTTACCACTAAAGTAAATAGTCACATGTTCTTATAAATTGAGCTTCCTATATGAAACATTCATTTGTATTAAAGTTGTAAATCAACTATTCTCATAACAATAAAAAGTTTTTCAAAATTTATAGAAGATTCATTTCTCTTTGTGGTAAGCAGATTTAAAAGCTAAAATTTATGACAGGGCACAAAATACATAAGTATATTGTACCTCACATTTATACCTTCATTAACCTTTTACCCATATAAACAAAGTCAATTGATAATCTAGTCCTTTTTATTTTCAAAATCAGTGTTATTTTCTGAAAACTTCTTACCATGTTATGGTTTAGATATGAGATGTCCTCCAAAAGCTCATGTGTGAGACAACACAAAAATGTTCAGAGGAGAAATGATTAAAATATGAGAGGTGTAACCTAATCAGCAGATTAATCCACAATATGAGTTAACTGGACAGTTAACTATAGGCAGGTAGGGTACAGCTATTGGACAGGTCACTGAGGACGTGGCTTTGGTTTTTATATTTTCTCCCTGGTGAGGAGAGAACCCTCTCTCTCCTTCCTAGTTGCCATGTCTTGAGCTGCTTTCCTCTGCCATGCCCTTCTACCATGAGGTTTTGCCTCACATTGGGCCTAGAGCTTTGGAGTTGACTGACTCTGGAGTGAACCTCCAAAACTGAAGCTTTCATTCACAATTAACAACCTCTGAATATTTAATATGAACATTAGTTCTTACTAGATTCAAGATGGCGAAATAAAAGATATATTTCCATTCCCAATCTGTCTCTTCCCATAATATCTACCTATAATAAATGCTTACATACAAAAGAAAAACCAGAGATCTGCATATCTGTGGATGAGCATACAGAGGATGGATGATATGAGGGTGCAACTGACTTATCATTTTTATACCTTTAATGTTGAAAGATATCCAATTTATCAATAACATACAATTTAAACAGAATTTAAACATAGTATCTATAAAAATGCATATAGACTACGTAATCAATTTTAAGTATATATAATACTTTTGAGGCACCAAAGCAAATGTAAGTTTGCTGGCCTATAGTAATACTGCAAGGAAGAAAATAGACTTTACATAGGAGACGTTTCCTAATGTTGATATCATTGATATTATAAGTGAATCTATGTCATGCTTCTAAATTGAATCCTAATTTCTCTTGACTCAAATTTGAGTGACAAAATTTTAGAAACGTTATGAGACTGTCTATATAAGGCGTATGACAGTGACTAGTAGGAAAATTAAATAGTTCACATAGTTCACCTAGAAAGAAGTTGGCAAGGAGCTGCTATGGGAAAGTGTTCCACTGATGATTCGAAATGGGGAGAAGATCACAGATGTTTGGTTTCTGATAAGAATGTGGTGCCTGTTATAATTTTTCTGTGCTGACCTTTTAAATAATGTCAAGTCCCAAAGAGCTACCACCATCTGGAAGGTTGCTGGCTCCAAGACATGGCATAGAAAATAAACCAGGATTGTCTTAAACAGTGACAAACTGATCTTAATTTGTAATCGTCATTTGTTGGCTCCCTGATTTATACCCATTACCCTCTCTATGTGGTTCCTAATTTCCTGGGAAATAATAAACATTGGCCTTTACAGTTACTCTCATCATCAGCCAACTGACTCAAAGCACAAAGAGAATGCTTGCTTTTTCAGTCCCAGATTTCTTTTAGATGAAGAATCATGTCAAAAGAAGAGCACATATCATATATGATAGGTGAGTGTCTGATTTATTTTCTGTGCCTAATTATAGCAAAGTTTTTGGGAGATGAATGGGTATGCACTGTACCTGGGAACCCTTCAAACATGCAGGCTTAAAGGAATCCTTTTACATATGATAAACTCAAATCCACATTAACCAGCTCTCCCCATATTCTCTCCAGGCAGTGGAGAAAAGCAGAACCGACTAGACAATACATAGGTAACTATTCATTTCTCTTTCTTCATTTCTTTTGGTTGTTCTCATTATAACATTTTTCATCCAGTGCTGGTTCTCTGTCCAATAAACAGAAGGGATGAGAGTATATAAAAACAGTATTCAAAGTTCAATCCTCCTTAGATAAACTCCTCTTATGTTCTTGACTCACTTCACTGCCTCAGTCAAAAACACAAATAAACAAAAAAGACATCCCAGAGTTCTTCCTGCTTTGCCTCCTATCTTGTCTTTTTACCTACAAATTCTTGGAGACTTAAATTCTTTTTCCCTCTATGCATTGAAAACCCCTTTTATACTCAACAGCTCTTCAAAATATCTTCTATCTGTAACTGCTCAATAAGATCAATGCAAGAATATTTGTATTTATAAACTAATATTTTATTTCAAATTAAATAAGTTCCACAAATATTAGTAATTATTTTTTTTTCATTTTATGTTCTTAAACCACATATGCACATGAGCACCCACACACATAATTGGGTAGAAAAAATGAACTTTTTTCAGTTATCTACCCCATAATTGAATTATACTACCTCCTCAAGGCACAGTGGTTCCTCATCTTGTTGCATATATACAATTTGAAAACAAAATACAGGAAAAATAGCCTCTCTATGATTTGTCTACTATATCTAAACTTTGGAATTGATGAACTTAGTATGAGGGTTCTGCTTATTGGTTTTGATCCTTTGACTCAGCCCTTCCCATGCTCATGTGTACAAATCATTGTTCTTTGGCCACACTCTCATCTGGGGAGAAATGGATTCTCAAAGCGTTTATTACGCCACCAAATATTTAATGAAGACCTAACTACATCAGAGACAATATTATATCCTTGGAATGTGGACATGATTCTTGTGTGTTAGAAGCCATTGTCTAGTGGGGAGAAAGTTGAGAGCAATGCTAAGTCTGATAGTAGATTAAATATAGTGTTTTGGTAATGCATGAACCATAGTATAGTAGAAAATAAAGGAAAACGTTAAATATGTCTAGTTTTACCCACTCTGCTTAAAATTTAAAAAGGAAATATAGCATCTACAGATGTTTCCTTATCTAATATGCAGCATTTTAATCCATGGCTGATATATGTATCAAGAGTAATGGCAATTTTCAAAAATTGCCCTGCAGTTTTGTAGGTACACAAAACAGGTCAACTATGAAATGGATTAAGAAGAGAAGCCCAGGAAAGAAGACTTAATTCTCCCTGAAGATGATGTGGAGAAAAGGATCTAAGAAGGGGGGACTCATAACTATAGGCAATCCAGATCCTAAAATTTGTGTATGTAGAGTTGAGGAGTGTGGACTTAAACATGAAGTTACTGTGAAAGATTTTGATAAGAGAAGTGGCATGATTAAATTGGCACTTCAGAAAAAAATCATTTGGGTCACTACAGAGAACATGAATTGGAGATGAACAATGTTGTGAAGAGGAAGCTAATGGGATGATCTCAAATAACAAAAAGAAATAGTTTCATGGAACCTTATTAGTACAGTGGCAGTGGACATGGACAAAATAAATTGAATGTTCTTTAAAATTTTATTTATTTTATTTTATTTTTTATTTCTACAGACTACATTTTGATTCATTGTACACAAATGGGATACAACTTTTCATTTCTATGGCTATACACAATGTAGATTCATGCCATTCGTGTAGTGGTACATGTGCATAGGGTAATAATGTCTGTCTTAGTCTACTATCTTTCCTTCCCCCACTCCATCCCATCCCATTTCCCCCTACACAATCCAAAGTTCCTCCATTCCTCCATTCTTCTCTTACCCCCCCCCCATTACGTATCATCATCCACTTATAAGAGAAAACTTTTGGCCTTTGGTTTTTTTGTGATTGACTTATTTCACTTAGCATGATATTCTCCAACTCCGTCCATTTACCAGCAAATGCAATAATTCTATTCTTTATGACGACTGAGTAATATTCCATTGTGTATATGTACCACTGTTTCTTTACCCATTCATCAATTGAAGGGCATCTAGGTTGGTTCCACAAACCAGCTATTGTGAATTGAGCAGCTGTAAACATTGATGTGGCTGCATCACTGTAGTATGCTGATTTTAAGTCCTTTGGGTATAAACCTAGGAGTGGGATAACTGGGTCAAATAGTGGGTCTATTCCAAGCTTTCTGGGGAAACTCCGTACTGCTTTTCAGAGTGGCTGCACCAATTTGCAACTCAACCAGCAATGCACGAGTGTGCCTTTTTCCCCACATCCATGCTAAAACTTATTATTGCCTGCATTCTTGATAATTGCCATTCTAATTGAAGTTATAGCTCAGTTCATAGAATGCTTGCCTTGCAAGCACAAGGTCCTGAGTTCAATCCCCAGCACCACAAAAACAACAACAACAACAACAACAACAACAAAAACAGAAATTGGATTTTAATGGCTATAAATAAGAGAGAATAAGAGTTTAACTCTGAGGATGCTGGTTTATAAGTCCTTTGTTTGTTGTTACCATTCTGTCACCAACAAAATTAAACATCGGATGAGCAGATTTGAGGAGGGAAAATGCTCCAATTGGAAGAGAAAGGAAATGATCTTAAGTACCAAGTTTCTATGACAAAATTAAACCAATGTTCCCTTGCAGATTGTGCAACCAGACTGATAACTTTGTGATTGTGCTGCATATAAAGGAAAATAGTTGTTTTGCGGGTAGTGACAACTCTACATTTTATCTACTTATGAAAACTTACTTTAGAGTTCCTATCATCTGAAAACGATCCCTCTTCTTCATAGATCTGTAATATGTTTTTTTCTTTCAATATAGTCACACATACAGCCTGTATCCCAAATTGATAAAAAAATGAAGCTTGAGGTCACAATGGTCTTGTCTTTCTTAGTTAATGTCAGTGATAAGCAACTCATCCCTAGCAAATGCTTTTTCATTTCATGGTCCCTCTTCTCCCTTATCTAATAAAATATGATGTTTTCTGACAGATTGTACTTGCAAACACAAAAGAACAAATCATCTCTAATATGATTATATCACACGTTGACTATCACAAAACCATCTCTGTATAATCTTAATATTGAAACTTCTTACAAATACCAAATCATCTGAATTGTACAATATTACATGACAGAAATCTCTTAAAAACAACACAAAGTTTGGTAAATTGTCAGTAATAAATTTATGATATTAAGTTTGTGGACAATTAACATGTAATTGCATTTCATGGTTGACTACTATCAGAAGACAAAAATCAATGAGGGTTAATATCAAGTCATGTTAGCCTGAATAATAGCTCCCCAAAATGCTGATACAATCATGTTTTGCTTAATGATGGGGATTCTGAGAAATGTGTCATTGGGTGATTTCACCATTTTATGAACAGTAATTGTATGTGCCACACATCTATATGACTGGCAGTGTAGCAGTCTTGTTTATATCAGCTTTACTATAAACATCTGAGAAATGTATTGCACTATGATAGTTTTGAAATTGCTAGGTGGTAGGAATTTTTTAACCTCTTTTATGCTATTAGGGACTATGGTCTTATGTGTAATCTATTGTTGATTGAAATATCTGTATGTAGGACATGACCACATTTGAATCTCCCAAGCTTGTAAATATATTACTTTATATAGTAAAAGAAGTTTTGCAGACATGAGTTAGTGAGAGATTTGGAGAAGGAGAGATTATCCTGTGCCATCAGGGTGTGTCCAATGCAATCACAAATGCCTTTCTGAGTTGGAGATGGAGAGAGATTTGACTAAAACAGAAGTCTTCGATCCATTTCCAGTTGATTTTTGTGCAGGGTGACACGTAAGGGTTGAGTTTTCTTTCCATGTATGTGCATTTTCTCTAACTTAAGAAAGTCCCATTATGTATACAAGGGCTATATTTAGCTCATAATGAATATTCAGGAGACTCTATGTTATTAATAATCTCAGAGTTGTTTGCTTTACACTTCTGAATTTCCCTTACATCTAGCATTACAAATGTGAGCACTGTTATGTATTTCCTATGTTGGATTAGAGAAAATGTGTTTAAAAATAAATTTATTGCTATCAATTTAGTTCCAATTAAAAACAAGTATGTTAAACAAGATGATATATGTAAATAAAAAATATACTTTTCTAAATCCCAGTAGCACCCTCCCAAATACTCACCAGTCATTCAAACAGTAAACATTGTTGCATTAAAAAATTATGATTACGCAAATTGTGTAACTATACTTCATGTACAACCAGACAAATGATAGTTGTGCCCCATTTGCGTACAATGAATCAAAATAATAAAAAAGAAATAAAAAAGAAATAACTTGACCCCCCCCAAATTATACTGAACATATATTATCATATTGTTATTATTAAAGTTATTAATTCAGGAAGGGCCATAATAATATATGCACATCTTCACGGAGGTGAAAGTAAGAATGTGTTTCATAAAAAGAATCAAACGTAAGAGTTTTTAATCCAGCCAGAGTCAATTTTAAGTAATCTTGTTTTCTGTTATTTTAGTTTACCTTAATATATCTGATTTATGTTTTAAACCACACATTTTATTCAGATGGTATGAAAAGATATATGCAAAACTGGGAAAAATGACATTCATATTTTTGTTTCCTTTCTTGGATGGTACATGTCTTTCCTTTCCATTTTTTATTATGAGTTGTTTCACACACACACACACACACACAGGGGTTAGTAGTCTTCCCCTAGCTTCGATATTACTTTCCGTGTTTCAGTTACCCATAGTCAACTACAGTTCAAAATATTAAATAAAAAATAGAAATAGAAATAGAAACCACATTCACATAATTTTATTTCAGTATATCTTTATATATAATTGTTGGATTCTACCACTATTATTTTTGCTAATCTCTTACTGTGCCTAATTTATAAATTAAACTTTTCCCAGGTATACACCTATGGGAACAAAAACACTTAATGGATGCAGTTCCAAGCATCCATTGGGTCTCTTGGAATTTGACTCTCCTGGATATATATATCTATTTTATATGTATAATTACATAAAATATATAATAATATATTTATAAAAAGTACTTTCATTATATTTCATATATTGTAATTATAATATATAATATAATAAAATAAAACATTAATATACTATATGTTATGTTAATAATATAATATATTGTATATATGTCATATATCATATTATAATATATAATATATATAATATATGCATGATATATAATAATATGTGAATACATAATGTATGATACATATTTTTATAATTCTATATATAAAATGGATATCCATGCATATTTTGAATATACAATATGATTTTATATATATAAAATCAAAATACAATATTCACTTGAATATGAAATTTGAGATGGTACTGAAATTGAGCAGTATCAGAACACAAGAAGCAGAAGCAGAAATCATCAGAATAATGCTATAGGACATATCTTCCTAACATTAGCCTTATAATCTTGTTACTTAGAAAATTAATAAATCACCTTTTCAATTTGAAAAGATGAAAGCATTCAAACCTTTTTGTACACTGTGAACTTGGGAGTCCTTATTGTCATCTTCATTAGTCACATGCAATTTCATCACTACTGAATCTTAAGTGATAGTCACATAATAAAATTTCCTATATTTAGTCTTTATATACCCTCATTTTTATTTATGTTTATAGTAGAACATCTGTTTGGTTGACATTTTAAAAGTGCTTACACTGAAATAGGCTAACAAATGTTATTTGATACTGCATATAACTAAAATTCATATCAAGACGTAAAACAATGAGACCAAGTGATATTTACATTGTTAAAAGGTGACTACTTAAATGATATAAATATAATTCACTGTTAATAGCTTTATATGAAAATACTTTCAAAATTCGATATGAAAATAATCCATTATTAATGCACATAGCAAAAAATTACCATAGAACAAAAGGTGTATTGTAGCATGCAATAAAAATCTGACCCAATAAATAAAGGGTAATACTGTTTCTGGAAAGCAGAAATTGTTTTAACTTCAGCTTTCTGTCAAGAGAAGCAAGTTAAATACAACCAAGAGTGATGTTCATGAGAGGCTATGGCAGATCAGAGGCACCCAGCACTTGCCTGCAGCTCCATGAGACACAGCCAAGCGTCAGTTATATAGCTGCATGTTGAGGTCAGTGGTTATAGGAGAGTGAGGGAGTTCATAAGTAGAGTCAGTGACAAGGCGAAGCCTAGAGATTTGGGATATTAGAATAGTTCAGAGAAAAAGAGTGCCCCAGCATCAAGCATTTGACTCTCAGCAGGAGAGTGCCCCTTGGTTGGATATAGGTGAAGGAGAGAAAGTCTCAACAAACTCCACAAGTATAGAATCCAGCATCTTGGAAACGTGTTGTCTAAGCAAACAAGAGTCCTGTTATCTGTATAACTAGCATGTGTTTAAGAAGAAGTTCTCTGCATTACCCAATGAGTTAACCGGTGCTGAAAGCAGAGCCATCATGACAAGGGTGCTATTGTCTGAGGTTACTGCTCTGGGGATCAGAAGTCCCTGCATTTGTCTATCTTCAAGACCCAGTGGTCTCTCCTCTGTATTGATCCAGCAAGCAACCACTTTGTGCCATGGTTTGAGCTCAGAACAGTGACTCTGACACAAATCCACTGAGAATTTTACATGGTGGGAATCACAAACTGTGATGTGGTGAGATGGAAAGGTACTTCCCTCTAAAACCAGTAATTTGGAAAACTGCTATTTTTATCTGGCAGACTAAACAGTCACATTTAAGTTAATATGGGATCCAAGTTTGTGGATTCTGAGATTTGGGGCTGTGGGTGTCATGTCATGGAACCTGCCACCCCTCTCTCAGCACAAATCTCTGCAACTTTGTGGTCTTGCTCCACCCACAGTAGCAACCAGGGATGTGCACCAGCACTTACCCCATCCAGAGTGCAGCCCAGGGAGCTTGAGAGAGAATCTTGGCTTAAAAAGTTATGCATTCCATGCTAGATAGTAAACAGGTCACAAAGCCAGCTTATCCCAACCCTCAGAGTACATAGCCCTGTAGAGAATCTGAGCCTAGTGAGATCCACATTCTGCAACTGGCTCATTAACATGCTGCTGCACCAGCACCGGTCATGGCCTTAAGTGTACAACTCAAGAAACTATGAAGTTATTACCTAGTGAGTTCCAAATTCCACACTAGTTCATTCTAATGGGGAAAGCAGCAGAAAGGAACTCAACTAACTACAGCTTAAAATAACTCATACTTGTACAACCCCTAGTGTTCCCTCTGTCTTTTCCTAATTTTTTGTCTTTTTCTTGTTTTCTTTTTCATTTTGTCACTTTTAATTTTTTTACTTTGTTCTTTTCCATTTTTTAATTTTCATTTTTGTCTTCCTTCTTTTATTATCTTATTCTATTCTTTTACCTTTTCTTTTCTGTTCTTACAGCTGTTGTTTTGTTGTTTTCATCATTTTGGTTTCTTGCTGTTCTGTAGATCAAGTCCATTCCTGCATCTTGGGCAGGCTCTCTGCCACTGAACTATGGTCCCAGCACAGGTAAGACTAATTGCAAGTAGTTGCAGCCATGACCCAGGACTTCTTGAACCTTGATGGATACTTCAACTGAGAGAATAGGAGAGAGAAAAGCCCCCAGCCAATGACATATCCCCAAGTGGACACAGCATGTGAGATCTGATGTCCTACTCTTGGATAGTCATACCCACAGTAACAGCAAGGAGAAATAACACAACTGTGTGGAGCCAGAATCAACAAGGTTCCTCAGAGTCAGCTGCTCTCATGCACAGTAAGGTCACCCCCCACAGACAACACTAGATGCGAGTGCCAAATAGCTCTTGTGTACCCACATGAAACATGAGAAATGGCACCAGTGTCCAAACAGAGGGTAAAAACTTCAGGCCCTTCACTACATTTGAAATAGTCTGTATCAGAATCTTTTTCAAGCAAAAGAATCAAAATCATTAGTGCCTGTGGAAAATCCCACCACCTAGTAGAGACTTCCACTCCCATTGCAGGAGAATCTACAGAAGTTATACCCACATGCCCTCCTATCCACACCATACTAACCTCAATTACCACAGGGTCCCCTGGACCACTGCGGGCCTCCCCTTGGATAGAAACTTTACTTTAAAGTTGATCACATGACCAAGACTTCTAAAAACAAGAGGATTCTACAAAGGAGAAAGGGGCAGGTTTCCCATACACAGTTCTTTGCAATATTTATAGTGAGTGAGGACTTGGGGAGGGCAGCAGTGTTAACCACTGCTTGGGGAGTGGAGCTCCCCACTGTGTGCAAGAAACTTTCAGGAAAGGAGAATAAATGTTCTCCCAAAAGTGAGTATTCACTAACCCCATGGACAAGAAATATGCATGAATACAGTTCAGATTTTTTTAAAAGGCCCAAAAGGAAATACCAAAAAACTTTAATAAAGGAATATAATGTCCTAACATCTGATAATTCTTGGCATCCCCTGAGTGTATTAGACCACAGTCCTGATGAGCGATTTTTTTGAAAAAATCTTTAAAAGAGAGCGCACTTGATTTTTCTTGCAATCTCTTAGACTGGTCTAAGGAAGGAAGCATACAGCTTATTAAAATAACTAGAGAAGGATTACTTTTTTACTCCCAATAAGGTCTATCTTTGAGTGAGGTGTACATTTTCTCCCCTTTCTTTTGTCCTGAGAGGAGGAGACTTTGTAATGAATTTATCTCAGTCTCTCGTTTTGAGTTTTTAATGCAATAATGAGTCGTCTTACATCTCAGTCATCTTCCAGAACTGAATTTTCAAGTATAAACCAAATTCTTTATTCATTTATTCATATATTAGAATGACACAGAATTTTTAAGGCCTGGTTCTACCTTTCACTAGACTAAAGGTAGTTGAATTTTTGAGTCACTACCTATATCATTTTGATTGAACCTATTGCATCAAATAGCCTTGTCTTTAGTTTATTCCCTATTAGGCATCATTCCAATTCTTCTATGCCAATTTTGTTAAATATATATATTTATATATGTAAATATATATATGTGTATATGTATGTATACACACATGCTTTGATGACAAGTTTTAGGGAAAAATAAGAAATATACAACTAATTTAAAATATATTAAGCAAAAATGAACTCAATTTTATTAATTTTAGATTTATGTAAATAAATCTAAGTGAGATTCCTATGTGTTTATTTGCATATGAAAATCAATAATTATATACCAATGTGGAAAAGTAGAAAGTCATGCTTAAGAGAGTGTGCTTTGGTGGGGATTGTGGAATGGTTGGAATTATACACACTCAGAACATTTTTTCTGACAGATAGAAAGCCTCTAACTATTACATACTAAATCCCTCACTACTGAGAGTGTGTTTTACGCACCAGTGGCATCACCTAGGAACTTCCTAAAATTTAAGTTTGGGGCTGCACCCCAATTCTACAGTATTGGCAATTAAACTTTAACGAAGTTCCCCAGTAGTTCACATGCATATTACATCTGAAGAATCACTATATTAATTCCTGTTGTAAATAGTTGAGAATCTATAAAGATTAGGCACAGCCCTCCTTGATTTATCTCAAAGAATAGGAGTTGAAGAAGGTCTGGAAAATAATAAAGTTAACTTTTGGAGGGCAAAGAAGGGCTTCCATATGTGGAAGGGCTAAGGGATCACTCATCCTGCAAATAGGCTAAATGAAACATGAAGCAGGAGTGATCAAAGCTTACAAAACCATGAAAGGAGAGACCATGGTCACCAATATCAGTGTCAGGGAATGGGCTATGCTGGAGAAATATGTCCGTTCTCCTTGCCAACACATGTAGATTAAATGTCTGCTACCCAGACAGCAAACCACCTGTTTGTAGTTATCAAGGGCTTACCTGCAAGCTAGGTTCAGTTAGGACTGAATCTCCACCAAGTGAGAGGAATATGAAGGCAGTGGAGGCCAAGACAGTGAGCTGGCTCTGTGTCAAGTTCTCCTTCAATTCCCTCCTCATTGCCAAACACCCTTCCTCCTTATCCTTCCAATATGGCTCTCAACAATTACTTTTCCTGCCTGCCAGTAATGTCAGATTACTTAGCTGCACTTGGGCACTCTATTTTTCTGCTCACTGGTATGGAGGTTCTCTTGATGTCTTTTGCTTATCTGATTGCTGACTGACAACTGCCCAGACACCCCAGCTTATCAGCCTCTGACATTCCTTCAGGTCACTTCAGTTCTTGTTGCCTGGTGATCCAGGGTTATTAGTTAGAGGGCACTCCTTGTACCCTAGAGCCCTGACTTCATTTTATAGATGGAAAGCATTTCTCCATATAACAGTAAATCCTATAAGTGATAAACTACAGAACTATACATAGGTTCAAGAAAGTTATACATTAAAATCCATGGAAATGCTTAAACAAAGAAATGAGAATTAAATATTTCTGGTTAACATAGAGGAGGACCTTCCACAAAGCAGTGCTAAATGGCCAGAGACATAACACTGAGAAGATGAAACATGTTCTCATCCTGTATGACATCTTTTGCAATCCTAATTTATCAGTTAGCAACATTATCTTTTTCTAATCTACCATTATGAGGAAAGAGGGACAAAATAAGATGTTTTTTCTCAATTGTTTCTAAATACATGGGCAATCATTTTGCATTTTCCACATACTCAATATTTTAGCATTCTTTAATGATGTTTACCTTAACCAAATTCTCCTTTCTTTTTCACAATTTTGAAGCAGATGGGTTGATAAAAATGTAAGGAATCTGTGATACGATATATTTAAACAAGAGGACATTTATAGAACTGAATTTTTGGGCAAGCAAGGAATAGTTCAGGGAAGGATTTTAAAAGAAGAGAAAAATGGGGAAACAAAGTAGACTAAAATTTACAGGTACCTGTTATGTACTAGGCATGGCATCTACGCTTAAAAATATAGCCATATAATAAACTATAAAAGACCTTTCCAGGGCTGGGGATGTAGCTCAGTTGGTAGAGTGCTTGCCTTGCATGCACAAGGCCCTGGGTTCAATCCCCAACACCGCAAAAACAAAACAACTAAAAGACCTTTCCAATAATCTTTGAATTTTAAAGCATTGTTAACATCAAGAAAACCTATGTACTAGGTGCTGGTACCTTTCCTGTTTTGATTCCTACATCAACTATGCAGGACGGGCATAATACTTCTTTCAGCAGAACTAACCTATCACCCCCTCCAGCCTCTACACAAGAAAGGCAAAAGTGATAAGGAACTGAGGACCATGACACTGAGAGATCATTTTCAGAGTGGTCAGTGCATCTGTCCCCTTCTGTAGTACAAGGACAGGGCAGGCTTCCCTCTCAAGCCAAGAGGAGATTTCAGAGAAACTTCAGGAGAAATGTTTCCTGATATTTGATAGATAAATGGGCAGGTCAGGCATAATATTTATGATTTATCCGTAGAATCTATAAAGAAGGTAGATAATCATTGGAAGGTTAATCAGAGTCTATCACTCAATTCCCAAGTTTCCCAGCCTAAGATAGGCCCAGCTGGTTGAAATATTAATTGGGAAGTTTAGAGTTTTGATATGGTGCTGAGCAAGACTTTTGATAATAGGAAAAAAAGAGGCCATTAATGACCTAAAACCATCTGGAAAAGCTTTGAGCCCTGAATGGCTTTCACAAAAGACAAACGTTGAAAAAGGGATTGCAGTTGCTTCCTGTTTTCCTACTAGGCCTAATTCATCTTACTAACTAGGTTACACACACATCTCTATTTCAGTTAGCATTAAAATTCTGTCCATTGTCACACACCTTTAACTGTGCTTTTTTTAATTCTATAAATCTTGCACTCCTTTAAATAAAGCACACTGTAAATAAAATTGTTGCAAATCCACACAACTATCTCACTGCCTAGGTCCTCACTATTCCCCTCAAGTATACTCCAGCCAGACATAATTTTCATCATGTTCAATATTGCTTGGTTATTTTTTTACTTTATTATCTTGATTCTTGTTCTCATATATCTCCCTATTTTACACAAGTCATCTCAGCTGAATCTAATCTCTGTTTAAAATAGTCTAAGTTGAATGCCTGTGTATCAGTTATTGTGGAAAGGACATAATTTGAAGGATATAGAACTGCTGATATTAAGAAGCTAATGAGTATGACACACACCCTGGTACATTTGTCATTAAATGCAAAGAAATGTTTGGCAGTTGTATAAATGTAAAGAGATGTAAAGACTTTCAGCAGGTCAGAGGAAAGTTTCACTGTTTCTGACTAGAGTTCCACTCTCTATTAACTCTTTCCTCTTCTTTTTGTAGTGCTGGGTATGCAACCAGAGCCTTATACATGCTAGACAAGTGCTTTACCACTGAGCTACATCCCAGCCCTCATGCATTCTCAAAGGAAGAAAATATTGGTTCTCTTGTTATCTGTGAGACACAGATATAGTTACAGTCCATGTATGTATGTCTGTTTTATTCAAAATTCACTGGGTGGATAATCAGGAAAGAATATCTCAAAAGGCTCCTAGGTGTTCAGGAGAGGTGCGAGAATGGAAAAATGGATGAGAAACATTGGATTAGAGCAATGGGTGAGGATGACCCAGAGAATTGTTAATGTTTATATTTTTAAATAATTGTAGATGTTCAAAAATAAAAAGTTATAAAGCTAGCACAGACAGCATCTATATATATCCCTCTCTTAATGTTTTCTAAAACATGTTACATAACCATAGTGTAATGGTCTAAACCAGAAATTAAATCAATCCACTACTATTAATTTAAAACTTCAATTCCACAAGTTTTCCCACAAGTGACCATTGTCTACAATCTGATGTTGTATTTAATTATTTCTCCTTAGTCTCCTTCTTAACCTGGGGTGAGTTTACTCCCTAGGAAAGACAGAAGTCAATGTCTGGAGATATTTTTGGTTATTACAACTGGAGAAGTGCTATTGGCATCCATTGGGTAGAGGCCAGGGATCCCCCAAGAAAAGAATGACCCAGCATATAATGTCAAGAGTGTCCCAGTTAATAAACTCTGAATTGAGGAAGCAGTATGTGCACAGACTTGAAGGTGTGAATTGTGTGCAGTAAGTTTGAGAGAACAGTTAGTTGTGCAGTATGAGAATACGAATCAGCTGACATGTTGGAAAGGCTCACCTCAACAAGCAATTATTTTGGAAATGCAGTTTAAAGTTGGCTTGGGGAGAAATTTGAATGCAGTGCTAACCCATTGAAGCCTTCTTTGTGTAATAATTAACATTTGTAGCAGTAGCAGTACTAGTTGTTGTTGCTTGACTTTTTTTGGAGTGACTTATCAGCATCTAATTTCTCTTATGATTTGGGGCCTTTCTATTGCATGCAGTGTCTCTGTGATGCAGTGCATCTTCTCATACTACAAAAGCCAAAAGAAAAAATTCTTTTCTTGTCTTGCACTAATGGTGCCCTGCAGCAGCAATAGCAATATCCTGACCAGAACATTCCTGCTAAAATACAGTTATTGTATTTCCAGGAAAGTCTTCCCAACTGACCTTTCCCCCATGCATTTTTCAAATCTAGTTCTCCAGCCTCCCATTAAGTCTGTCATTACATTCAATTTTCATTGCTGGAGAACTAGGATTGGTTTTTGAGCTTGCAGTCAAGAGCCCTGACTGATACAGTGGGTCATGACCTAAGGTTTTTCTAGAAAAGGACTGATGCCATTGTAACTCTGCATTAGGATGTTCACTCTGACATCAATTTGTAATGTGGATGGGGGAAAAAAGTGGGATCAGAGGTAGTAAAAGAAATGTATTAGGGTAGTTTTGACAAGACATAATGAATTATGAGCTTGAACCACTGAAGCAGAGGAAAGAAAGAAAAACACAATGTGATTGTGAAGGTATAATTGATAAAATTTCTGTGACTTGGCGATTGCCTGAGTGAGGAGAAAGAGTGTAAGAGAGGAGATGTTTGATTCCTCTTGAGATAGTACCATGAATAGAACAATGGTTCTACTACAGGAAAGCAAGGCTGTGAGTCAGAAAGAGACATCTGGTAGTGTTACAGTATCAAAAGTGAGGATTTAGGGAAATAAAATTAAAACCCTTTTGGAAATGCTGTATTTGAAGTCCTGGCAAAATATGTCTCTATATGCTTACCATTTAGTTTTGCTTGTCCTTAGTGTAATATTACTTTCTGGTCTACAAATATCACTAACCCATAGAATAATGGCTTTAAAAATAAGGATATGAAATCTTTTTCACTGATTATAATATTATAGCATATAAAGTAATTATATCGAGTAAGAAATACATTAAAAAACAGCTAACTGATAAAAAAAATCCTAAGCAGAGTTTTCATAAATTTTATAATATGACTATGTTTTAATAATAAATAGGTGACAGTATATCTCAGTACACTTCAAAAGTCTCATAAAACAAAGGTGAGCTATAACATATATAATTTAAGAAGAAAATGTAAAATAATAAAAGTAGGGTTTTTTTTTTTATCAGTTTTGAACCTTTACTTACTCTGTTGTGAAAGAATCATTCACTTAGTTTGCTCATAATAAAATGGAAACTTAATTCCTTCAAGATTAACCTCTTCTTTTTACTGAGCTCCTTTCTCATCCCCATCTGATGATGACATTAATGGGTAGCAAAATAACTGGGAAATATCTCAAGCAAGCTGAAATATTTGCCTAAAAAACAAAGGAACCATTCACATTAGTAATTCCACTACCTTAGAAGGAAATAAAAATGGATCATCTGATTCAGGCAAAATTATCATAATGAAGAATTATTTTGTAGGAACTTCTGGGAAAACGTTCTTTCTTTATTGCTAAGGCTATCCTTCCCAGGAGGTAGCAGCATCTCCAAAATTTGTAGCCAAGAAACATATTGTTCCTATTACATAAATATTAAATAATGGATCTCAATGTTTAAATTCTCTCTGCATTATTTAATGAAATGGACCTATATTTATCAATTTTCCCCTGGAACTTTAGATTTTAGCTTTAATCATCCTAATCAATGATAATGTCTGGGATGAAAAAATTCTCAATCTTCCATAATGTCTCAGTTAACATTTGTCCCTCTGTAAGTTGATACTTTCTTTTGCCCCATCCATAAGGCACTTTTATGAGTATATGGAGCTCATTGTTTCAAGTAATTGTAAGGCCATTAAACTAGAAAAGCCATGAGAGATTTGTATTCTTCCTGTCATCTGTTTCTTCCTACCTGCCTTCTTAATCAAAAGTAATAGAAACAGAGCTTCTGTAATACATCTAAAGTTGAAAAAGAGACAGACACTCATTTGCTTTAACAAAGTATGTACTGTATCTACACCATAGCTTATGTATAGAGAAAACCAGTCATTTGTAATACAATGATTAAACCCCTTATGGTGTACAGTGAGTAGTTGGTTAGGCTCTCCTAACATCCACAAGCATTAAGTTCTTCCAACATCCCTAAGCATCTTTTTCTGCTTCTCTCTACGCTTTCTTCCACTAATAGCAAATATGAATGAGACAGAAAATGTCACAATACAAACCAGCAGCCATGCATTAGCGGAAGTGGACACTTGGTGGGGGAAAATAAACAAGAGTGACAGAAGGACCAAGAAACAATGTTGGGAGTAGGCAAAGAACAGGGTCCAACAGGAAACTCTCTCAAAAATAGAGGTACCTACACAGCAGTTTCTGAGAGTTGGAGTAAAGCCACCATATCAGAGAATTAAGCTGTGGACAAACAGAACTATATCTCTACCACATTGAAAAATAGGTTGAAATATTTAGTGGTTTTTAATTGAAAAAAAGGACTCGATTTTCTATAAATTTTTGCTTATGATCAAGCTTATAATGTAAGTTCCATTACCTAAAAATGTTGCCATTTTGAGGTGGCACTCTGAAATGATTGTATGTGACAAAATATTTGGCTGGGCTTTCATGAAATTATGCCACAGAGTTAAAGCTTGTAATACATTACTAGGACAACTGGTGTTAACACAAGGTATAAAAAAAAACAAACACACCTAGTATTGCCATTGATTTATTAAGCATTTGTAAGTGCTATTTGTTACCATACCCTCTCATAGGAAAGGAGACACAGGAAACTGAACTTCCTGCACCAGCCACATAATAAACACAACAATATAAAAATAGAACTGTCTTATGTAGGCTTACCAAGGAAAGTTAAGAGAGACAGCTAGGAAATATCAAAGGAAGGCAAGCTCTGTAAAGGAGCAGGTAAGATCACTACGTGTTTAAGAGAGGTTTTGGAGGAAGTTATACCATTGCTATAGATAAAAAAAATTGGCCCATTGCAAGAGTTGGTAAGAAAATCCAAGTAGGCATCGATTCACCTGTGGTTGTTTTGAGACATTCATAATTTCAGGCTGTTATAACAAAGTACCAGGGATGAGGTAGCTTGTAAACAACACAGCTTTATTTCTCACAGTTCTTGAGGATAAAAGATCATGATCAGGGTGTCAACACAGTGGAGTTTTAGAGGGGATTTGTTTCTGGTTTGCAGCTTATTTTATATCCACATGTTGGAAAGAAAGGAAAAGAACTCTCTGGATTCCTTTTTGTGTGGGGACTCCATCACGAGGACTCCATCACGAGGACTCTATTCTTATGACCAAATCACCACTCAAAGCCCTTAACTTCTGTCACAACACTAGGGATTTTGACTTCAACATATGAAATTTGAGGGAACATAGGCATTCAGGCTATAACCAGCCCTAGGCTGATGTCCTGGGATTGTATTAGACCAAGCAAATCAGACTGCTTAGGTGTAACCATGTTCTAAAAGTTATGAGCTTTTGCATTTGACGTAGATCAGAAGTTCAGGAAAGAATAAGGGGTTTGCAGAAGATGAAGGACTCTACTCTTGAGGTTCTATAAGGGTTGAAATTCTGGAACAGATCCCCATCAGTGTAATAGATATTTCTGAACTTAAAGTGAGCATTTTTAGAGAAGATTCAGCATAACGGAAGAAAATTCCAATTTTCAATCACCTAAGAAGTAATAATTAGAATGTTTTTTCTATATTTTACATGAAATTATTAGAAGAAAAAAGCAGCATGGAATCAAGCATTTTAAAATTATAACCAGGAGCTAAACATCTAACTCAAGGAATGTGATTTGTTCAGAATTATCTTTTAATTCTTCCTAGCAATGAAGTTCATTTAAGTGACAGAATTGAAAACCAAAGATAAATAGAACTTATCCAAAAACTAAAACCAAAACTAAGTAGAACTGCCTCATTTTATTCCCAAAATAAGTTGGGCAAACCTATCATAGACAACATGCCCTCTCAAGAAATTGCTTCTTAGTTCTGGGGAAAGTCACAGGTCTTGTGATTGTTCATGAAAGAGACCAGAGTCCCAAGTTATTGCCAGCCAAGTCCCAATAAAATTTTGCTACTTCAAGGTTTCCTTACTGAATACTCAGTATCCATTAGCCTAGGTCAAATCAGTGAGCAGTTTGACAATTCAAGTATAGTTTCAATAAGTGGCCCAGAATACTTGCTGAAAATCCATATTGTCTTTAGGATTCTAAAATGAGTAACACAGAATTTGTAATGAGGGAAATTGTCACATCCATAGCCCATCTGGGCTAGGACAATAGGATATGTTTTAGAGAGGCCAAAGAAAGTACAAAGAGATGGCATGGGGGCATGTGACTTATTGGTGAAAGTTTGCAAGAGATCAGTGACTGGTCTAAGAGGAGTTCAGTGGTGACCGATTGAACAGGCAGCACCTCCATTCCTCAAGGTCTTTACCAAACAGTGCCTCCTCTCCATTGGGGCATTTTGTCTCAGCAGTTGACTGAGCAAATGACATGTATCCTTTCCACAGTCCCCTTGGTTCTGTACGAGGAGCCACTCAGAGAAGGGTTTTATGTGTTAGACTGCAGAAGCAGAGACATCATCAGCATTAGCTCAGTTAGCAGGTATGACCAGTATCCCAGGAAGCAACTGTCCTCTTGTACATGCAGGAAAGTAGCTTTCCAACAGTGACATTGACCTGCCCTAGTTCCCAGTGTGCATGAAAGAAAGTCAAAGTCCTTCAAGATAATACATATTTGGACGTTCTGACCCAGGCTTTCTCCCATTGTCCCCTTGATTTGGTTAGGTTTTGGGGAACAGAAAAGATAAGTTCAGGGAAATGGTGTTTTATAATCTACCCTTTTGTTTGAGGATGATACATAAGGTCACCCTGGATGGTTGTTATGAGCTTCATAAACTTCCCAATTATGGGAGAATAGAAAACAGAACTATTGTCAAGAGCCCTATAGTAGACATTGGTTAGATACCCAACCTATTTTCTGCTGTTGATCATGCAGAAATAATATTTCCTGGCCTTTCTTAAAAGTAGCTCAGAGACCAGTATATGTTTTGGCCACCAAAATGTGAAAAGAAGTGATACTTGCTTCTCTACACTAAGATTCCCAGATACATTCAACTAGAGCTCTCTCCCCTTTTTCTCCTGAGGATGAATGCAAAAGACAAACATGTCCGAGTCCCATGATGAAAAGAGTTAGAATCTCTTGGTCAAAACCTTGAAGGAAAACCTTGCTCAGGAAAGATACCTAACCTACATCAGACTATGCTATGAATATGAAAATGTTTGTGTGTGTGTGTGTGTGTGTGTGTGTGTTAAGTCACTGCTGTTTGGGGTTATTTTCTACAGCAACTAGCATTAATTATTCTGTCTAATACAGACAAATTTTAAACTGCTTCCCCAAGGTAGTCTAGCAACTTTAGGAATCATGGTTTATCCTTGTCCAAAATCCATCAAGACAAATAAAGGATGAGCATTTATATACACAACAGCTCCCAGTTGTTCTGTCTTTACAACTAAACAGCCTAAGCCTAGTAATATATTGTGTCACCAAGAAGGCCATTTTAATAACTTCAGTATATTTCACCAAGTTTAGAAAGTCTCCAATTGTGAATGATGCAGAAGACATTTCCTCAGCTTATGAATTTCCTTTTCCGTCTACATTCAGAGCAAGGGAGACACTTCAATAGTTGTTGGAGAAAGCATTTCAATTGTTAAGTATGGAAACATCAAGGTAAACTCTTTATCTCCCCAAGGGCAAAAATTAGAAAGATTTAATGAAGTGCTATGAAAATATGCTAAATACTGACCTCAGAGAAGAAAAGAGAACAGAGCTAACATGTTTTTCCTAACCTATGTCTGCAGGGCAACTAAAAAGGACTCAAGTGGTCTCACTATTAAGCTTGGAGATTTGGTTCCATTTGAACATATGTCAAGAGAAAAAATTAATTTGAACTGGGCAGTTATAAGTAAATAAATTTAAAATGTGAATTTTAAACAGTCATCATATAGCAACTTATGCTAGATTTTATTTAGTTAACATTTGACACTTAGGATGAATAACATTTACAATCAAGGAACTATTTTTTCCAAGTGGGATGATAAAAACAAAAACCCTGAAGATGTTTCATGTGCAGAATATATTAATCAAATAACTCAAAAATACTCCTTTTTAAAATTCCTTATCCAAATTATACCAGCCAGGGGTTGACATACTTCTGAAGGTTCCCCATGATGATAGCCAAGATGCCACCTATAAAACACTAAGCAAAATAAGACACATAAAATATAGATAGGAACCAAATAAAAATGAAGTTAGGGATATGGTTTCTTTGGAGGTGGTATATTGTTTTGTTCTTAAATAAAGGGGCTGCCTCTGACATGCCTAACAGTATGGATTTCTAGAAGGTATAATTACTTTTGCACCTAATCTTCCTCTACTTGGGGAAAGGTAACAGGAAGAGTCATTTAGTTACAAATATATAAGATCATTCTGGGAGAATTAGTATTGTATCAACTAGAGAAAATTATTTGTCATTCAGGGAGAGAAACTGAAGTCATCTAAATTGGAATGGAGATATTAATGGATTCTATACAGTAATGTAAATTCAAATTTATCTATTCTTCAGCCAGACAATAATCTCATAATGATGAATTTTTTATTGGAATGTGCTGCAGATCTGACCCAGGGTTTCACTCATTCTAGGCAAACTGAACTGGAATGTTGATGACATTTATCATAGATTATTTGGGAGAAATTGCTGATATTTGGGGGAAATTCTTTTTTCACACCTAATTTCCCTTGGATGTATATCTATGCAAAAGATAAGGACTCATATTGTACATTGAAGATAGTAGCAAAGTGCCAGCAAACTATATAGCTGATTTTCAATTTATTCTATCCTTGTATCTTGAGAAACTGGAGTGGAGTATAGAGACACAGTCAGTTTACAACGATCCAACCTACTTTATCCTCCCAGGTCTTTTGATAATAGTGTAATGTGGCAGTGTAATAGTCTTCAGGCTAGCAAGACTTTCTGATGACAGTAACCAGGACTGATTCAATCAGAATGAACTCTCATGGGCTTTGGAAAGTACACCAGGAAGAAAAGTTGGGGTGTGGAATGAATACTTAACTCATAGAATGCTATCTAGAAGCCATAGTGATTTGAAAGCAGTTAAATAATACGAATCAATGCAGTATTGATTCTTACATAATTTTATAAAGACTTAAGGTTGGTGAAGCCAGATATATTAGTGCCTCCAATATTTTAGGGACATTTGTTTTTCCAGTGCAAGGGATAGAACTCAAGACCTTGCACACACTAGGCAAGTGATATACCACTGAACTATAATCCTTTCTTAAATGGCAACAACTCATGGTCACTACCCCTTTCCCTGATGCTGTTCATGGGTTTTTGTTATCCATAATTTTATTGTGCTCTGCCTGCAGGAAGAAAGGGGTAAGTAAAGCCTAAGCATTATTTTTAAGACTTACTTGAACAAACATGGTATTTTTCTCCGTTAAAATGGTCTCCTAAGTACATTCTAAACTGGACCTGACACCTAGGTAATCCCTTAGAGTCCACCAGGCCTATTATAAAGGAATCCTGCTTTGTCATAAGGAGATATTTTTGCCAGGGGAAGACAGTTTGACCACTTAGCTTCAAAGCCGACTTACTTCCACTCCACTAGCTCTAATTCTTAGTATATTGTACCCTTTAGCAAAATAGCTTCAGCGAGAAATAAGGAAATGGAACCAAAAACAAAATCATCAGAGGCAAAGAATATAGCCTTTTGAGCTCTCATTTATTTCACCCTAAGACAAAAATATATAAACTTTATCAAGTTGTGCTCAAATCAATTTCTACTCAACTAGTTAATAGCATGAGAGAGACATGATGAAGCTCATTTCTGTAAATGTCCCCATTTCTCATTTCATGTGTAAGTATTTTTCAGCTTCAAAGTTCAATACATAAAGTGAGCAAGTTGACAAGTCAAGCCTTATTTGTTGTCATAAGCAAAACTGGAGTGCCTTTTCTCTCAATCTTGTCACATCATTAACTTAGAGCACACCGCGGGAGAGATGCTTTACTGTTAAAAATAATGTCATTGCAGTATTGATTCTTACACCAACCATGAGAAAAAGAATTAGCACTACTTCTCGCTTTACATTAAATAGAGGGGTTAGAAGGTGTGGGAACATGGTTGAACAACTGGAAAATATTAGGCAGAATCAAATGGGCACACATTAGTCTTTCTATCTATACTACACGACAGTGAACACTGCCTTTGATTTATGTATGTTAGTTTTTTTTCTCCTTTAAAAAATTACTTAAACATTCTGTAAATTCAGACAGAAGAGATCAATAATAGTGCCAACTAACATAAGAAATAGAACATAGTATAGTAGGTCACATGACCTTGAATCTGCTCTTTAAAAGGTTTTATATTATCTCTCAGGCCTGGCTAACTGTCAGACTAAAATTTCTTCTGGAAAGACAATCATTGTGATTCAGGTGCACTTTTAAGAGGAAGAAAAAAAAAAAAAGAATGTGCTGTGAGGAAGAATTACCAAGAAGTGCAGAAAATAAAAGTTCCTATGTTAGGCAGTTAAATAATAAATTACTCAAGGCCAGAAATGTGGAATATTTTATATCAACTGGAGAATTGTGGTTATTAAAATGATCTGTCAATAGAAACAAAGCAAAGTTTAGGTGATGAATAGCTAACAGCTGCACCTTTACTGTGTAGTCAGGAATTTATAATGAGATTTAGGTACTGTTTTTCTTTTCTTTTCACTTTTTTTGGTAAATAAACGGGGAAGCTTGGGGAAAAAAATCTTTAATCTTAGTGGATTTTATTCTAGCTTTAAAATGTTGTAGAATATTTATGTTTATGATGAAATTTCTGGGGAAAAGCAATTCATCTCCTGTGCTCATCCTGTTCTTATGGCAGCCATGAACAGTACATGAAAACCTCACTAAGGAATCTGGTACCAGGAGATTCCTAGGAGCTCCTGGAGTCATGCCTAGGAATCATGCCTAGGAGTCAAGGGTAGACATTTTCAGATGAGGAATGCAAACAATAAACTCTTTTTTATAGAATAAAATGATAAATTTTAAAAGCCATTAATATAGAAAATTCTATGGTCTTTAAATATATATATATATATATATATATATATACACACACACATATATACACACACATATAACATACATCACAAAATTGACATTAAGATTGAATATTCAAAGAAACATTGTGATTGTCTAATTCCCATATTGTATTACTAAAAAGGACCACCTTAATTCCAATTCTCTTCAATTCTAGTGAAAATAAAATAATAAGGAACTATGGTATACTTAGCATTTGTCTATAGGTAACTTAACTTTTTCAGTTCTTATCCTTTAGTCTTTTTGAACATGGCAGCCAGAGCCCTTAACTTCATGTAGCTCTTCCTAAGACTCTGAACCAAAGCCTGACTCAACTCAGATTTCATAAATCCCAGCATCATGACAGCACTAAATCTTATTTATCCAATCATGCTCATTCTCTGAACATGTATCTTTTCTTTGTGAAGTCCATTATGTCAAAATTATCAGGAAATTGTTATGGTTTCAATCTGAAGTATCCTCCAGAAGCTCACATGTGAGAAAATACAAGAAAGTTAAGAGGTGAAATGATTTGTTATGAGAGCCTTAACACAATCAGTGCATTAACCTCCTCATAGAGGTAACTGGGTGGTGACTGTAGGAAGGTAGGGTGTAACTGGGGGATGTGGGTCCCTGGGGGTGGGCCTTCAGGGTATATGTTTTGTCTCAGTGAGTGGAGCTCTCTCTTTGCTTCCATGTTGTCAGGTCCTGAGCTGCTTTGCTCTGCCATGCTTTACTTCGGTGATCTTCCTCAACTCAGGCCCAGAGCAATGGAGTCAGCCATCTATGGACTGAGACCTCTGAAACCCTAAGAGCCAAATAAACTTTTCCTCCTCTAAAATTGTTATTGTTAGGTCTTTTGGTCACAGCGGCACAAAAGCTAATACAGAAATATATGCCATAAAGCAGAGCTTATTGAAGTTTTCTGAAGCCAGGGAGAGCACACATCAGAGCTACTGTGAGATAAGAAGGAAAAAGAAATGGGGGAGAAGGGATCTCTAAGTGGATCTTGTCTTGTACTTATTGAAGAGGAACATGGAAGCAGTAGCTTGTTTTTTAGATGGAAGCATTCAAGAAGTGGAACAACTCTGCATCTGAATATTTCAGTAATCTTTACTGGAGAGATGGGAAAAATGAAAAACAGCTGGGGATGTCATAGGTAAGACAGTAGCAATCACTCTGGAGAAACAATTGTTAGTCGTTTCACAGTTGTGGTGTGGCCTTCAGTAGGATTCTGTTAGAAAATGGTTTTGTTAGATTTGCCCCTGATCAATTGGTAAGGATTTTCCTATAGAAATACTGAAGCCATATCATCAGCAGGATCAATTTCATGCACATCTTGTTCCTGTTCCAGAGAAGTCTATACTATGAATCTAAAGTTCTTATTTATTCGCTGGATCCCAGTATCTTACTTGTTTTAGTTTCCTGTTCAACAAACCTCTTAATTAACATTTGTCTGGGGATGTAATGGTTTAGAAGAAGCCTTCCTCATGCTAATGGCTTTTTTGGATTCTGTTGCCAAACTATGTCACCTGCCAGGACATCTGGCTACTTTAACTGCAGGACATGTTAGTTGCTCAAACTTCTTTATTGCCTACCTCAGGAACTGATTTACTGGCTCATCTTTTCATTCCATTGATCTCTATTGCCTAACCACAACCTGGAACCCATCGAAAGATAAAAGGCACAAACAGAAGGTTGAAATATTTGGTTCGAAACTCAAATGTTTCCAGATATTTGTGTTTTGGAAATTGACAATTCATAATGGGAAATAGAAACAAATAATTTATAGTAATTAATTTGCTTTTAAAAATCAAAATATTAAACTGAAATAATCGCTGATGAAGGGGAAGCATTTTTTTCTTTGTTTCAAAATCAAACCCAGATAGCTTGGGTTTGAGCTTTGCTTTGCTATTAAAAGGTGATTCTAGAAAAAGTTACCTAATTACTACATTTCTTCATTTACTTCCTCTGTAAAAACAGATAAAATAATAGTCCATTGTCATAAAATTTTGATAGGTAGAGTGCATGTCATGACAAATAGTACTTTGTTTTCTTGTTTGCTTTTTAGCAAAGGCAATTTCTGAGGATGGTGTCATTAGAGAAGAACTTAACTGAGATTAGCTACAAAATTCTTATTAGGAATTTTTCTGGAAAACATAATTCAAAATTACTTTTTTCCTTACAATGAAATGCTTTTTAAGTGAATTCCATTGAACATGAATACATGTGACAAGAATGGAAATAATTCAATACTGTAATTTCTGAGATAATACATCTAACACCTAAGGTCTTCTGATTTGAGTAACAGTGATGTTGTAGTGCTAACACATTCTTAAGTGCCATTGTTCGTTAATGCCAATGTTTAAATCATTTAGGATTTTGCAATTTACATGTGGCTGGAGGCCTTAAAAGTAAGTGCCCATTGTAAATCAAAGGAATAAAAATAATGGCCTTAGACATTATCAGCAAATAAAATATGACTATTAAGTTATCTTAGTCACTTTTAAACTGATTCTTATGTATGAAATGTGTTATTATATAACTTCCCTGAAATGTTTGCTTTAACCCTGCATTTTTAAATCATCCACTCTTGCTTAATGCATTATATTAAAATATTGAAATATTTTTCAATCCCATGGAAAAATGATTTAAATGAGACAGGTTTTATCTACTTTACTATTTGACTCCAAATATTGTACTGGGTATAAACATGGAAAACATCACTTTCTTGGCCAGATAAGGTGACAGTTTTCTGCACCTCGCTCAGCAAGCCCTCGGCATGACTGAACTCCATCATCTCCTTCAATTTGTTTACACAATTTCATTTTCTTATCAGCCCATTCAACACAGTCCCTAAACATCAGAACAGAAGCGTTCTATTGTAGGCTTTACTTTTATCGAACTCCAGCAAGCATTCTCCACCTAAACATTCTTTAAAATTAACTTTAAATCTTTGCCTGAGGGGATATTTTTTTTCTGCCTTCCAATTTTCCACTTCTGTGGTCTTCTCTTTGCTTCCATATATTCAGAAGTGTGTGCAGCTGATAGGGACACATTTGGAAAGTGCTATGTGGGCCCTCTGCTTTACCAGGTGGCTGCTCTGGGCTGGTGTGGTGTGTGACTTGCCCTGGTGGTGTCTGCCTAAGAAGGCAGGGGAAGGGTTTTAGGTTTCTCTGAAACACCTACACCTTAAAGTCTCTCCTTTGTTTTTAACACCGAGACAGATTGCCAGGGAAATGAATTTTAAATAACAGTCACAAAAAATGCTCCAACATAGATGACATAAAAGGCACTTACTAAAGTAAATCATATCTTGGCAACTTAACGTCTTGCAGTAATGAGAAAGTTTGAAGTCATTCCTAGGGACAATAGATCATACAGCTGTGTTCTTAACACAAGCTTAAGATAAAAATGAAAAAAAAAAATGCAGTACCCATTAACAGAGGAAACAGCTATGAAAATAAAACATACATGAAGGTATACTAAATCAAAGATTCGAATGGCTTAAAAATTGTACTCTTAAAAAATGGGAAGCAATCTTAGGCATAGCAAAAATCCTTTAAAAAATTTACAGTTCAGCAATCCACAAACCCAGCCCACCTCAGGCAGTCATGTGGTACACAGTGAGCAGATGTGTGGTTGCTAAGACAGGTGAAACTGAGCCTTAAAAATAAGATTTGAAAATTGCCTCTTCTGATTGGCATTTCCCTCTCTGAAGTGCAGGTGGTCTAGCTTACTCATCAATAGATGCTTTGGAAAATAGATGATCATATGTAAAGCATGAATGTTATCAATTCATCATAGTTACAAAATTCAAAGACATATTTATGCATAACAAACTCAAAGAGGACTAAATATTAAAATTAAATATCAATTTATTTGTTACTCCTAAGTATGTGGGAAAGGCATTAATTTATTAATTTTCTTTTTTTTTTTGCTCCTATACCAATATAGAAGTTGTTCATGCAGAAAACCTATAAAATATGAATAAACCAAAAATGGAAAATAAAAATCAACCACAGGTGCACCCCAGACATGAGTACTGCCAGCTCTTTGAAGTACCTGTCCAGCCTTTTAATTCATACTTTATATTATTTTAGATTTTACATGTTATACAATATTTATAAGAATGTTATTTTTAATGATAGAAAAAAATGATTCCTTATAATACTATGCTTTAGCTTATAGTGTTTGAGCAATATATAATAAACATTATTCATGTAATAAACTAACAAAATGTCATATGGTTTTTATTACACAGTTTATGTGATACTTGAAATGAAAGAGATGACACATCTCAACAACTAACCTCATTCTAGCTAGGGAAACTCAATTTTGAGTGATGGTTCAAAAATTTTAAACTCACAATGAAAATGATCTGAATTTTTGTTTGAGTGAAATTTTTATTCCAGTCCAGGCTCTTCACCCTTTCTGAGATGGAGTCTGTGTATTAGGGGAGGACATGAATCATGCCTGACTGTGTTGGAGTTTGGGCAGTCTTCCTTCACTGACTCCTGCTGCTTGTATTCTGAATGAGGCTTCGGTCCCTGGTAGAGTCAATTTCTGCTTCTATCTTCTACTTGGTGCTAGTGAGGGGAAGACAACGGCCTCTGTTCTACACTTGATTTGGTTTAATGTCCTTGACCACTGATGCTACACTGATTATCAATGACAACGCCATTCCCCCCTGCAACTTTCAGAGCATCTTGAACTTCTTCTTCTTCTGTCAGCATCAAATCCTAAACCTCCAGAAGTCCTATCATTTGACTGAATGATTTCTGTCACCAACTATTCCCTCTGAGACACGAGAGTCCCATAGGCTATTTTCATTCACTTGACATCCTAGATATCTGGTAGGGGAATGAGGAGTAAAGAACTTCGTGTCTCCCAGGTTCTCCTGCCTAAAGAAAACACAATACATTTCTCAAGCCCTCCCAGAAAGCATAATTCAATGGATCCCTGCCTTCTGTAATTTCCAGGCATGGAACTGTTCTTTATTTTAAAATTATCCAATACTTTATGGTTAATTTTCTGTATTAGCTCTGTTGAGCCATGAGGCCTAGATACTTAGTATACTGGATGTATCAGTGAAGGTATCTTCCAGATGAGGGTAGCATTTAAATCAGCTGACCCTGAGTCAAGCAGATTATTCTAAATATTGTGGGTGGGCTTCATCCAAGCAGTGGAAGCCTATAATGCAAGAAAGACAGACCTCCCAGCATGATAGGGAAATCTGCAACCAATTTTTGGACTCAGATTGCAACTCCTCCCTGGTCTCTAGCCTATCCGGCAGATTTGAATTGAAGCTTCCGTGATCTCTTGCAAAAATGCCAATTCTTTTAAAAAAATTCTGTCTCCCTCTCCCCTCTCTACATATGCAAAATCTTATATTCTAACATGCACACACACAGAAATGTATACAAACAGGGTTCCCCACAACATTTGGAAAACTCTAATGTACCACCCACCAATAATTTCAACCACTTTATAAAGGAGAGACTTTGGGAAGTAGAAAGGTAGCAAGCATGGCTATTAATTTTTTTCCTTTCTGTAATGCATCAAATTGAAGTCCCTAAAAGATATGTCTACATCTCTCATCTCTGGAGACTGTTGGATACCTTATTTGAACAAAGGTCTTTACAAATGTTATAATTCAGGGGATTTTCAGATGAGGAGATAATCCTGAATTGTCCAGTTGAGTCCCAAGTACAATTCTATATAAGAGAAACAAATTTCAGATAGAAAAGGAGGCAGTGTGAACACCAAGGCAAAGATTGGAGTGAAGCAGCCACCAGTCAAGGAGAGCAAGAGCCATTAGAAGCAGGAATAGCAAGGGACAAAACTCCCTGGAAGGCTTGGAGGAACAGTGACCCTGCTGATACCCTGACTTCAGAACTCTATGCTTCTAAAATAGGACAAAATAAAAGTATTGGTGTAAGCCACCATGTTGCTTTGGCAAACTCAAGAAACTAAAATACTGTCCCTTTTCATAATTCAGCACACATTTAAATTCTTTTCTTTCTTTCATTTCAGGTGTTTCTTTTTTTATATTTAATTTTTTGATTCATTGAACACAAATGGAGTACAGCAATTGTTTCTCTGGTTGTACACAAAGTAGAGTCACCCCATCTCTGCATCCATACATGTACAAAGGGCAATGATGTCTGTCACACATACTGTTATTATTCTTACCGCCCAACCTCAACCCCACCCCTCCCTTCCCTCTATGCTCTCTATCTTTTCTCCATTCTTGCCATCATTCCACCCCACATTATGCATCATCATTCACTTATCAGAGAGAACATTTGGTCTTTGGATTTTTAGGATTGGCTAATCTCACTTAGCATAATAGTCTCCAACATCATCCATTTACCTACAAATGCCATAATTTTATTCTTCTTTATGGCTGAGTAATATTTCATTGTGTATATATACCACAGTCTCTTTATCCATTCATTTATTGAAGGGCATCTAGGTTGGTTCCACAATCTAGCTATTGTAAATTGAGCAGCTATGAACATTGATGTGGCTGCATCACTTTAGTAATCTGATTTTAAGTCCTTTGTGTATAGGCCAATGAGTGGGATAGCAGGGTCAAATGGTGGATCCATTCCAAGTTTTCTAAGGAACCTCCACACTGCTTTCCAGAGTGGCTACAGCAACTTGCACTCCCACCAGCAATGTATGAGTGTACCCTTTTCCCCACATCCTCCACAACAACTGTTGTTGCCTGTATTCTTAATAAAAGACATTCTAATTGGGGTAAGATGAAATCTTGAGGTGGTTTTGATTTGCATTTCTCTTATGATGAGGGACGTTGAACATTTTTTCATAAATCTGTTGATTACTTGTAGATCTTCCTCTGTAAAGTGTCTGCTCATTTCCTTGGCCCTTTTATTGATTGGGTTATTAGTATTCTTGGTATAAAGATTTTTGAGCACTTGGTAGATTCTGGAGATTAGTGCTCTATCTGAAGTGTGTGTGTGGCAAAGATTTTCTCCCACTCTGAAGGCTCTCTCTTCACATTGCTGATTGTTTCCTTTGCTGAGAAGAAGCTTTTTAGTTTGACTCTATCCCAATCATTGATTCGTGCTTTTATTTCTTGTGCTTTGGGAGTCATGTTAAGGAAATCTGGTCATAGGCCAACATGATGAAGATTTGTACCTATTTTCTCTTCTATTAGGTGCAGAGTCTCTGGTCTGATTTCTAGGTCCTTGATCCACTTTGAGTTGAGTTTTGTACAGGGTGAGAGATATGGGTTTATTTTCATTTTGCTGCATATGGATTTCCAGTTGTCCCAGCACCATTTGTTGAAGAGGCTATCTTTTCTCCATTGTGTGTTTTTGGCTCCTTTGACAAGTATGAGATACCTGTATTTCTGTGGGTTTGTCTCTGTGTCCTCTATTCTGTACCATTGATCTACCTGTCTATTTTGGTGCCAATACCATGCTGTTTTTGTTACTATTGCTCTGTAATATAGTTGAAGGTCTGGTATTGTGATACCCCCTGCTTTACTCTTCTTGCTAAAGATTGCTTTAGCAATTCTGGGTCTCTTATTACTCCAAATGAAATTCTTGATTGCTTGCTCTATTTCTATGAGGTCCGTCATTGGAATTTTAATTGGAATTGCATTGAATTTGTATAGTACTTTTGGAAGTATGGCCATTTTGACAATATTA
>JAJEJO010000653.1:211055-238363 GCA_020662805.1 Glaucomys volans
TTGACCTCTAAGAATCTTTTAATTTCCCCCCTAATGTCTTCTGTTATCCATGTATCATTCAATAGCATATTATTTAATCTCCAGGTCTTAGAGTAGTTTCTGTTTCTAACTTTCTCGTTGATGTCTAATTTCATTCCATTATGATCTGATAGTATACAAGGTAGTATCTCTATGTTTTTGTATTTGCTAAGAGTAGCTTTGTGGCATAACATATGGTCTATTTTAGAGAAGGAACCATGAGCTGCTGAGAAAAAAGTGTATTTGCTTTTTAATGGATGAAATATTCTATATATGTCTGTTAAGTCCAAATTAGCGATTGTGTCATTGAGTCCTATGGTTTCTTTGTTCAATTTTTGCTTGGAAGACCTGTCCAACAGTGAGAGAGGAGTGTTAAAGTCCCCCAGTATTATTGTGTTTTGGTCTATTTGATTCCTGAAATTGAATAGGATCTGATTGACGTACATGGATGCACCATTGTTTGGTGCATAAATATTTATGATTGCTATGTCTTGCTGATTTATGCTTCCTTTAAGCAGTATGAAATATCCTTCTTTATCCCTTCTGACTAACTTTGGCTTGAAGTCTGCTTTATCTGAAATGAGGATGGAAACTCATGCTTTTTTACTCAGTCCATGTGCATGGTATGTTTTTTCCCAACCTTTCACTTTTAGTCTGTGGGCATGTTTTTCTATGAGATGAGTCTCTTGAAGGCAGCATATTGTTGGGTCTTTCTTTTTAATCCAATCTGCCAGTCTATGTCTTTTGATTGATGAGTTTAGGCCATTTACATTCAGGGTTATTATTGAGATATGACTTGCATTTCCTTCCATTTTAGCTTTTTTGGGGTTTTTAGCTTAACTTTGTTTCTCCTTTGATTGACTCTTTCTTTAGGTTAATTCTTCCCCATGTTCACTGAGATTGTTATTTTTTGTTTCTTCCTCTTCAAGTATTTTGTTGAGAATGTTCTGTAGGGCAGGCTTTCTCTTTGTGAATTCTTTAAGCTTTTGTTTATCATGGAAGAATTTTATTTCGTCATCAAATCTGAAGGTAAGTTTTGCTGGGTATAAGATTCTTGGTTGACATCTGTTTTCTTTCAGAGCTTGAAATATGTTGTTCCAGGCCCTTCTTGCTTTTAGGGTCTGGGCTGAGAAATTTGCTGATATCGGTATTGGTTTCCCCCTGTAGGTAATCTGATGCTTTTCTCTCGCAGCCTTTAAAATTCTATCTTTGTTTTGTATGTTAGGTATTTTCATTATAATGTGCCTTGGTGTGCATCTGTTGTAATTCTGTGCGTTTGGTGTCCTGTGAGTCTCTTGTAATTGATTTTCCATCTCATTCGTCATATTTGGGAAATTTTCTGATATTATTTCATTGAACAGATTATTCATACCCTTGGTTTGTATCTCTGTGCCTTCCTCAATCCCAATAACTCTGAAATTTGGTCTTTTCATGATGTCCCATATTTCTTGGAGGTTTCATTCATGATTCCTAACCATCTTCTCTGTTTGTTCGACTTTGTTTTCAAGATTAAATATTTTGTCTTCATTGTCTGAGGTTCTGTCTTCCAAGTGATCTATTCTGTTAATTATGCTTTCTATTGAGTTTTTAACTTGGTTGATTGTTTCCTTCATTTCCTTGTTTCCTTCAATAATTTCTGTTTGTTTTTTTCTCAGAACTTCTATCTCTTTATTGAAATGATTTTTTGCTTCCTGCAATTGCTCTATTAGCTGATTATTCATAGCCTGAATCTGCTCTCTCGTCACATCATTCTCTTCTCGGGTCATTTTAATTATGAACATTCTGAACTCCCTTTCTGTCATTCCTTCTACCATGCTTTCTTTGGGTTCTCTTGATATATCATCTAGGTTTGTTTGGGACACTTTCTTCCCTTGTTTTCTCATGTTGCTCATGTTCTTCCCCTCTAGTAGTGCAAATCAGAGGGATTGCAATTTCCCTGTAAAGACTTAAAGTGTCCCTGCAGATTTCCAGTAACTCACCTGATGTTTGAGAGGTGCTTGATCAAGTGGTGACCCAAGAAAGCTGCTGTCCCACTACCTCCAGGTTGGGAATGGTCAATGCTTCTGGGCAGAGGCATCCTGGTTTTGATAGACAATCAGATACAGCAAGGTGATAGACTCCAGGCCAGGGTGTGGACCTGGGCACTAGACCAAGTTGGGGTTGGGCACAGAACTGTGCTCAGTGATGGAGACACTGGGCTTGAGAGCCCAGGCAGGCCTGAACTCCTCACTGGGGGCTCAGTCGGTGGCAGGTGGTCGCCCTCCGCCAGGGAAGCTGTAAAATGGCACCAAAGGGCCTAACTCCCCGCCGGAGCTGGCGACTGCCTCCACTCCAGGACAGATCTCACCAGGAGCCACCTCAGGTATTTCTTAAATGGATCAAGTAAGGTATAGAAACATTATTTTGGAATATACTTCTATTTAAATTTCTATTCACACACCGACATGTATTCTTGATATTGAAAGCATCAATAACAGCTAGCAACAAAGAGCAATTTCATTAAAACTTAAAGCTCATGAATGCAGTACCATTTAAAAATTTTGCTTTGCTACCCCATATTATCTTATTTCCATATACCTTTTTATCTGTTGAAATATTGAGATTTTGGTATTTTTTCATGAAATACTGTGATGATTGCATTGTTGGCTGATTACTAACAATTAAATGGGAATTTTTAAAAAGTGGAACTAGTGAGTTATAGAACCTGCAAAGGTTGAAGGAGTTTGGTTTATCTTTAGCCTTTTTCCTAGTCTCCTTGCTTCTGATTCGTGTTTCTCAATCTGTATTAACAAGGGATAGTTGTTTCAAAGAAGTTATTAGGTGACAAATAGGATGGTAATAAGCTTCAATTACCTGGTCTTTGTCAGATTTCCTATTTAGGGGGAATTCTGTGCATATATATAATAAATATATTCTGTATATATATAATGTATATTCTGTGCAGATATATATTAGATATTATATTTATAAAACATATATTCTGTGCAGATATATAATATATATTATATATATCATTAAATTTTTTCCTGATAATCTGTCTACTGATAGTTTTTTCATAGATTTAACTATTAAAACTTCATGGCGACAGAAAGATTTTTGCCATTATACAAATATTAACAGTCTTCCCCTTCTCAAAATTCCTCAGTGGTTTCCATTGATCTACAAGATAAAAATCTACAAAATAACTTCTCAAGGTCTAATTCCTACTTCCTGAATTCCATTTCATTGCCTTCCAGTCACTTCCTTTACCTGTTAACTCCCTGATGCTTAAATTGCACAGCATTGACTATGTATAGATTCCAGAAAGAAAGAAAAAAAAAAATCCTGGGATCCTCTTCTCATGGGAGCCTAACTAACATTTTACATTTTAAAACTCTCAGCTCAAATACTCCATTTCCTTTGACATTGAACTTGACACCTTCAGGCAGATTTAGATGTTTCTTCTCCCTCTGCTGCACTTGGTACACACATCATTAAAGCAATTGTCTTGTTTAGTTATAACTGTTTCCTGGAAATGTCCCTCTGCAGTAAGCTGCCTTTCCTTGAGGGCTGAGGCAGTGTCTTATTCCTTATGTAATAACATTAGTATAGTGAGTAAGTTCTTTGGAGACTCAAGTTCTCTGTTTCTGTACTCCTTTGAATGGAGTACCCAAATTCAGATTGATGTGCAGAGCGCTTATTAACTATAGGAGGTAAGACTTAGTTGAAGGGAGTGGGGGCTTGGAGGTGTGCTCTGTGAACTATGTCTTGTACCCCTTTCCTCTCTCTCTCTCTGCTTTGTAGCTGCCAAGAGGTGAGTAGCTTTCTTCCACTATGCCCTTCCACCATGATGTTTCTGCCTTGATGCCAACCAACCATGATCTGAAACCACAAGCCAAAATAAACCTTTCCTCCTTTAAATTGTTTTTTCCCACAGGTATTCTGTCATGGTGACAAAATAATGGACTAACACAAGGTATCTTATTTGCTTGTTTTTATTTTTACTTTTAAGATAGAAAAGAAAGGCATGGCACTATAGTAAAAGGGGAAGACACTTTGGAAACAAAAGGTTAAAATATGAAAAGAGAGGACACAAATTATGAAGTGGTGTCCATAAGAAATCTGAAGGGAACATCATTCTGAGCAAACATAAAGGAATTCACTTTGCATAAGAGAGTGTCTTCTGTCTTTAAAAAGAGAGTGGTATAGAAAGATGAAAAAAGATGCAATAAAGTTTACAGCAGAGGATCGGTAATTTACAGCAACTTTAACTTAGAGCTTCTCTTTATGTAGACACATTTATATGTTTTTTATCTGTTTTCCAAGAGCTGACCAAATCTTACTTAACATTTTGTGTCACTCTGTTAACACAGATCATGTTTCCTATTTTGTTAAATTTATTCATCAGTCTTATCCCTATTTCCCATTTCACTCATCTATCCTGCCCCTGTAGGCTCTAATTCAATTTTTTTTTTGCCTATTTATCTCTCCAGCAGTGTATTATTCTCAGAACCCTGCATGTGGAGACAGCATTGGGGACTGTGTCAGTAAACAAAAGAGGGAAAAAATGTCCCTGCATTTATGGATGTTCCATTCTAATATGAAAGGAGGAAGCAGAATAAAGGAGAAATAAAATAAATAGGTAGAGCATGTTGCTTTGTTGTAAATAAGGGCTATGAAGACACAAGAAATTAGGAAGTAGGAATAGGAAGTTGCCAGGCAGCATGAGACAGGAGTTCTGACTGGGGTGTTCAGGGAGTCTCATGAGAAAAGGACATTTGAATAAGTATCTGAGGCCAGATCCTGTCTTTTCTCTGCTCAAGGCCTTCAAAAAGCTTCACACATCACCCAGAGCAAAACCAAAGAACCCCCAGAAAGGCTATAAGCCCTGCCCACCTCTGTAACCATGTCTTCCGTACCCACTCCTTCTCAGCATCTTACAAACAGGCTCTCCTGGGACAAACCAGCACCTCTCACACCCAAGCTTCTGTCCTTGCTCCTCCTCCAGGTAGAATCCAGTTCTTCCAGGCATCTGAACAGCTCACCTGCTTGCCTCTTTTCTCTGCTTGTTACTTTGCAGTAAGACCTTCCCTGAGCATGAATTTAAAATGTTCACATATACCCTCCCCCAATTTACTCTCTCCTTATTTCCTGCATAAATTTATTCCATGGACTGTATCTCTTTCTAAACACTATACAGATTGCTCACTTTGTTTTTTTATCTCTCTCTGCTATCCCCACCCTCACTCATACTAGAGAGAAGGAAAACTCCTCCTTTGGTGACAGGAACTTTATTATCAAGGTCATGTTCACTGACCACCCATTATCTGCAATGCCTAGGAAAGTGTATTCAAAGTAGACCTAAGCAGAGGGAGCAAAACATGGGATGTCTGCAAGGTAGATGTTCCTGAGAGAGGGTCAGAGGAAGAAGAGTACCTAGTTTGCTCAACATTGAAGAAGCCATTGTAGCTAGAAGAGAGGAGTCCAGACTTAGAAGTCAGATAATAGGCCATCTGGGGTGCATTATTGGCAACTGGAAGGATTTTGCTTTAACTTTGAGTGTTGTGAGAAGTCATGGAAGAATTTTAGCAAATTCATGATAGTGGGTCAAGGGTAAACCTGGAAGATCATTCAGTAGAGAGCAGCCACCAATCAGAGAGGAAATGATAAGAAGCTTAGTTTCTTATAAAACCTGTAATGTCATTCTGTGCTTATGAATTCTTAATTGGCACAATGCTACTATTGTGATCTATACTTCTTCTCTTACTTTTCCTTTCTTCACCCAGCCCTATGTTTTCAGGATCTATTCTTGCTGATGAGTCAATTGCTTCTAATTGCTAAGTATTATATCACTGTCAGAATCCATCTCTTTTCCTAAAGTGAACTAGAAACAAGTTAGAATTTGGATAAGTATGTTGTTAAGAGTATTTAGAGAATAAAGATAAAGAACAATTTATTGAGGAAAATGAGATACTATGAACAAACCAGAAAACTGACAGGTTGTCTTAATATACATTGGAATTTGCCAAATGAAAACAGTGAAAGAAGAACAAGATCAGAGAATCAAAAATAACCAATAAGAAAATGGCCAAAATGGTAAACCATGGCATCCATATGGATATTAGCCATAATTAATAGCAGTGACAAGGTAACACCTACTGAATACTTTTAATAGCCAAGACCCTGTGCTAAGGACTTGCATGCATTGAAGAAGGAATGAATACATTTGGAAACCAAGAGAAATCAAGATATTTAATGCCACATGAAAATCATGTTTAACTTAATTGAAATTTAAAAAATTAAAGCATTAGAAATGTAAAATATGGTACCAAATTACCTCTTATCAATGATGACTAAGATCCTAAGTGCATGCTTGAAAATGTGAATTGCACCAATCTCACAAATATTATCCATGTTTTACCTATATGCTATGGAGCAATGCAATCTGATACCAGAATTAATCTATCCTTCTGTGTTTTATGTCCTAGGGCCTGCTTTGCATTTCTATTCTTGTGCTTTGGGAACAGGGTAAAAACATTAAATGTTAATTGAGCAAAGACACTGTGATATTATGGCAGTGAATCTGATAACTGAGATGGCTATTAAATGACTAACGGATAGGGAGCATATAGAGGGTGGATACACTGGACAAATGGATGATTCGTATCCTGGATAGGACAGAGAGTGATGATAGAAGCTTTAATCACACCATTCAGAACAGCAGGCAGTTTAAAGTTTGTGAATTATTTTTGGAATTTTCCATTTAATATTTTTAGATAACAATTGATGCACGTAACTGAAACTACAGGAAATAAATGTTCAAATTAGCAGTGACTACTGTATTCAGTTGTACTGATATTAAACATTGTAGAGTGAATACTACTCAAGATGATGAGAGGTCTAGTAATTGTCTTCATGGCTAGATAAGTGACTAGGATGTTAGAGAATCATGTACATAGATACCAAAGACCTTCAAGATAATGGAAGTAATTGCTGTAATTGCTGCAACTGCAACTGGGAGATAGTATGATACCATCTTAACCTCATGTCCCATTGATATGTAGGGCAGAGGGGAATAAGAATCCCTGCAAAAGAGAACTACAAAAGAAGCATATCGCTGGAGGACAGCCAGATGTGAGGCAATGCAGAAAAGGATATATAAGTGAAAACACTGGGTTATAAGTCAGTTGGTTGTTAGTGGACCAGGAAGTTCCAAAGGGTATAGTAAAAAGATCTAAGATAATCTAAAATAATGGGAAGAAGTTCAGAGAAACATAGTGGTCAGAAGCAGGGAAAAACAGCTGAAGAGACAGACAGACTTGCATTTAGACAGAGTAATACAGAATCATCAATCTCATAATTTTAAATGCAATAAAGGCAAATTTGCCCCAGCTGATTAAATAATGATTTTGAAGTGAAAACTATAATGATAGATGAATGCTTTTGCTCTTTGATCACTAAGAAATGCAACGAGTGAAGTTTCATGGCTGGGGAGGGAAGGTGGATTCCACACAGCTCCCTGCTATTCTAACTTACCCCTAACTCACCCACACATGTCCACAAAATAAATAAAATAATATTATTGCATAAAGTACAGTGTTTTCATGTTTAGTATGTGAACAAGTAGGGAAAATTTATTATCAATAACTACATCAAATGGCCTCTCCTCCTTCCCTTTCTTAGACCAAAAAAATAAATTAAATTGAACATATGTGGCTTTTAACATCAAACAACTTTAGTTTTTTTTTTAAATTTTGAGCTAGATTCTTTGCCTGAAAATGTTTAAAACGATTAACTTTTTATCTTCATAATATCTGATGCATACACAAACTATTAATAGATATGAATTTTAAATAAATACACAGAAGTCATTTTCTCTCTCTGATATTTGCATATCATTCTAAAAATAAAATATGATAAATTAGAGCAGTTTCTATTTTGGTGAATCACAGTGTGCTTAATATTCAAGTGATAGGGTTTGTTTTAAAAAATTAGGAAAAAAAAATCCAGGCTAATTATTTGACTTGTAAATATGCCAGCTACTCAGTAGCTCTGATTATGTATTAGATGAGGATTTCCACAATCCTCTGAGGTCTGAGCCTCATATCTATCCTTGTCCCCAGCACCACTCAACAATGTCCTCATCAATTTTGTAGTGAACTTGGACCCAGGTAGGGATGGGAATATGTTCTCAGGATTCAGGACATATTTTGTGAAAATATGACAACTTGCCATTAGAGAGAGCAGAAGCAGCAGGAAGGTCCCTGTCACCCACTCTTCATCACTTCCTCTAAAATAAACAGGAGATCCTCATTCCTGGAGTCTCTCCAAAGACACAAAAAAGCAGAAAAGATTCTGAACAATCAGTTCTTTTAACTTCCCTTCAGTTGATTACCATTATATTACACCCACTTTTTCCACTCATTCTTCAGTCTGTGCATTCTTCATCATACCTAAGCTGTAAATTACAATCTATTGTTTTAAGGTCTTCATTTCTAAAGGTTCCTGTGTTGTGTACAATTTATGTCAAATAAATCAGTATTGTTACTCTAGCTTACATTACAGGGAATATGAAATGTCCCCCAAAATTTCCTATTAATGCAGGAAGATTCAGAGGTGAGTGATTAGATTGTGAATGCTATAACCTATAATGCTATAATTGGTTCATTCAAACTAGAATGAATTGAGTGGGTGATAATCGTAGGCAGGTGGGGTGTGTCTAGAGAAGGCACACCCTACCTGAGGGCATGTCAGGAAGCCCGTGTCCCTGAGGGCATGCCCTGGAAGCATTGCTCTTCCTGTGGCCCCTTTCTCTCTCCCTCTCTCTGCTTCGTGGCACCATGAACTGAGCAACTTCCCTCTACCACATCCCTCCCCCATGATGTTCCACTATACCTGGTTTCCAGAGCAATGGAGTTGACCAATCATAGAAAGAACTTTGGAAACCATGAGCCAAAATAAGCTTTCCACCCCTAAGTTGTTCCTATCAGGTATTTTGGTCACATGATGCAAAAACTCACTAAAACAGGCCTCAACCTTGAACCTAGTTGTGGGTAAGGGAAAAAAAAAATCATTTCCCCCTGACAATGTCCTCAGAGGTTGCAGCCCTACAGGGAAATGCCCTAAGCTCCACTTTTCCAAAGTTCGAGTACAGAATATGGTCATGGTAACTTCTTTTAAGGTATGAAGTCATTCCAATTGCCAGAGAAAAGCCAGATAGAATAGTTTACTATCAAAAGTGTTCCATAGCTTAGAGACCAGGTTGAATAGTTGGACACAAACTAAACATTTGTTCTCTTGTTTATTCAACAGCACCAGTGAGCTAGGTTCAAGAAACAAGGATGATGTGAACATGGAGATGCCTTGCAGGAACACTTGGTCTGTTGAGGAGGACAGACACATAAACACCTAACAATAATTAGGAAATGTAACCCTTCCCCAATGTGACTGACTTATCTAGAAAAGCAGAAGGGAATCCTCATTAATAGAAGGGAATTAAACTTTTTATTAATCATTTGTGAACAAAAACATCAAGAATGTGATATGAAACCTTTATTTGCTTTTTCTAAAGGGAAACATTTGACCCTTAGAGTCCTTTTCAGATGGTATCTTCTCTTCCAAGTCTTTTTATTTTTTTTTCTCCCTCCCTATTCTCTTGGCCAGCATGGCCTTGGGTCAGGGACACCAGACATGAGTTTTGTGCCAATCTTCTGTCAGCATCCTCAGATGCTCTTTTATCTGAAAGTAATTCCTACCATTTGGTTTCCAGAAGACCCACTCCCACCCTGGAGTTGTGATTCCCCATGGCTAGTAGCAAGAAATTTGCCCTAGTGGGTTGAACAGTCTTCTTCAAATATATGAAGGTACAACAGTGACTTACCTTCTACCCCAGTCCAGTTTTACTTACAGAGGGGAAGTTTCTTTTCCCATGATGGAGCTTGACTTTTTACAAGATCCCAAGAGCTCAGCCTTGGACTCCTTGTCTTTGCTTTGTGCTAAAATTCCTCATTATTGTTGTGTCTCTCTGACACCAGTAGTTGAAGACTTGGCTTTCAATGATACCATTTTGTCAGCTGAAATATAATTAACTGACTTCAACTTCAGGTTTGCAAACCCCAAGGAATAGTCCTGTGACTGCTGCTCCTCCCCACATCTGGGAATACATAACTGACCCATCACATTGCTTGGTCATGGGAATCCAAAGATCATTCACTACCGATGCAGTGCCTGTGGGTGTTTGCATATATGGAAACACATCTCCATAAACCCAGTAAAAGAGAGGTGCTATTGAAAAGGGACCCATCCTCACTACCTCCTTTGTTTGGGTGAATATTTCTAAGATTGGAACCCATCCTCACTCTCCTGAAAACTTCTTTTTTTAATAATTTTTCTTAAACTCGAGAGTTCTCATTTAATTATGAGAAGAGGGAAGAAGATGAGGAAATATTCATTCACAAAATGGTGTCTTAGATTCTACACAAGAATGCAACTAGATGTCTCTACAGAAAATTACTATCTAAAAGAATATATCACAAATAAAGGTTCTTTTTATTTGGGTAGCATGATCTGAGGGTCACTAGGAGAATAATAAAGCAATTCTATTCTGGAAAATAATACTCATTGTAAACTCAGAATCCAAGATTTTAAAGAAATAGATCCTGAATGGTTTTTGAAACATACCAAAGAGCTATGGAGCATGGTTGAAAGAACATAGTCTACATCAGCAGAAAAGGCAGCAAAAAAAAAAAAGGTTTAAAATCTATCTCAATTACTAGTGGCTAGCCTTAGGTTATTTATCATCTCTGAGCCTCTGTTTTCTCTTCTGTAAAATGGGCATAGTATTTTCTATTTTGTATGATTTTTTTATTTAATAAAATGAGAAACATATAAAGCAAGAGGATGCTAATCACATTGACAAAACATCAAAATTTATTTATCTACCACTATGTTGAACTCCACTATATGTAATTTCTAAGAGTGAGTGTGAAATTTCTTACAGATTGAAATACCAAATTCTTTGGAATTATAAAATATAGCTTTAATTTAACTCTTCGGAATATTAAAAATAGCTCTTCTAAAGCAATGTAGTGAATTTTTGAAGAATCTTATCTAGAGGAATGGGATGATTTACTTAGTACCTAATCACCCAAATAATCAAAAAAATTCCATTATTTCTCTAGGTTGCAAACCCTGGAATATTTGTACTACACTCTGTAATGAATGCATGATTCTCACCCTTTCAGAAGACACTATCTCCACGAGGCCGTATGTTTTTCCAGATCATGGAAGCGTTGCCGTGAGTAATTGATATTATTAAATATGTTTACTGCTGAGGCAGTGACACAGCTGAAATGTGCTTGCTTTTCTATGCTGAAAATTGATGGGACATTGAATCTGATTTCAATTCTGCAGTGGATGTCAGCAAAACTTCAACATGTGATTCAAAGAAAGCAGGAGCAGTTGATAAATGCCCTTTCAGAATCAGTCTCACAATAGAAGGGGAATCGAATGTCTGCCATAACATATGCTGCTGTTTCAGCCAGTCTGTGCTTCAAAACCATGAAGAGCTGGTTGGAGGCAACTCAGTGTTATCCACAGAACAGAGCAGAGCATTATGGGAGCCAGAGGAATTGGCTCTACTTCTTACCTTAGGACATTTGCTTCTAGCTTCATCTATGCTGTGGCTATCTTCCTAGAAGGCACACGTTTTGTTTGTTTTGGAAAAGTGACCATTTTTGTTTTGTTTATAACACTGGATGTATGTGAAGTGGTATCAGAAAAAAAAAAAAGATCAGGTATATTGACTAGGGAGACATCTTTGTAAAACAATGATAAGAAAAAGATGATTTTTTTTTGGAAATAATGGAAAAAATCATCATTTTTTTCTTTAAGCAACATATTGTGTTTCAGAGCATTATGTAGGCAAAAATGTGTAAGTAGACAACAAGAGATGCTTTACCAAGTGTAAGTACAGGGCTATTACCATCCCACAGACTACGCATGTCTGTTGTTTTCTGCTTCATAAATTTAAGTTGTGCTGCTTTCTAAAGTTTAGGCTCTGCCCATGTATGGTCAACATCTGCATCCATATTATAATATCACTGTGTTCTAAAACAGTAATGTACTTTCACATGCTTCATTTTGTTTAATTTTTACAATAACCATGTAACCAATATGATATGGTATTTTAATCCCTATTTGGCATATGAGGACACCAAGACTCCAGGACTGGAAATGACTTGAATCATGCACTTCATAAGAATCTTGATGACAGCTGTATCTCATCTATGCTAATGCTCAGCTGAGTGTTGATTTTGCCTTTTGCTTTGGTTTTTAGCATGCAAGAGCACTTTTCCTGCTTTCTTTATATCATTTACTGACTCAAGTAAAAAATGAAAAACTACCCACATTTGCCTTCTAATCTGTATGATTGACATCAAGGAGTAAGGGGTATTCTTTCCTGAGTTTGAATCACAGAATATTAGACTCAGAAAATGTTCTAGGTGATGTAGTTCAAAGCCTACCTACCAGGTTGGCCAAATCCTTTTCCTGGCCTATACCTTCTAAAAACTTGGCCAACTTCTCTATTGTTCCCATTCTGATTATCGACATGCCAATTTCTAGCTTTACTTATGAAGGATAGCTCTGGATCAGTTGCAAGCCTTTTCAAGTCAGATGTTGAACAAATTAGCAGGGCAGTTAGGGATCTGTAATACAGGGACCCAAATTACAACAGTTAGCAGGGATAAGAGAAAACTGTGCGGAACTTTGGAGTCATATACTCCTAGGCTTGAAGAGACAGGAGGAGGGTACAAACACTGGAACCTAAAAAAAAAATAACTAGAGGAGAACAATACAGTTGAATTGGCAAGGATGAAGCCAGGAAATCAAAAACCTCCTACTCAATCACTTCTAACAATACCTTTCTCTACTTCCCATTGTCCCAAACTGGAAGCTTGCTAGTATCTTAGTCCAAGAGAATTTGAAAACAGAGCCAATTCTAGCACATTATTTAGATATACAATACAAGGGAAGCAAAAGTGAGTGAAAGGGGAATGAAGCAAAAAGGGAATTGCAAAAAAGAAAAAAATTGTAAAAGTGCTTTGGCAGAGTGCAACACAACTTCATAATAACAGATGGCTTGCTTTCACCAAACATCGCCAGAGAAGTGGTTTGAAGCTATGACGCCTTTCCAGTGTCTGGGGGATCCACTGGCTATTAAGAGCCTCATGAGTTGTCAAGTCCCAGATCTTCTGCACCAGGTCATGCATAGGCACTGAATGGTGGTGCTGGATCCTCCACTGAGCAGCAATGCCAAAGCCTCATGGAACAAAAAAGGGGTGTGTAGCATGAACCACGGTTCTGTCTGAATGTAGTTGAGTGATCTGAAGGAAAGCAGATGGAGGAAACAGAGGCACTTGGGGACAGCAGCACAGAACTAGCTCACTGAACTTCACAACAATGTTAGCCTTGCTGGGCTGCAACAGAAAACAAGCGAGGCAGCATTGCAGATCTGTGAACATATCATTGGGGCCTAGGTCAGAGGGCAAGATATCCAGAAATATCATCCTCACAGAGTATAGTAGTGAGGCAGGATTTGGGGAATAAGAGACTGAAGTAGGTATGGAGGGGGAAACAGAAAATATGGATGTAAAAAGTTGAAAGAAATTTCTGCAGATTGGCTGTTAGAGACTGAATGTTTGTGCTCCCAAAATTCTTAAAGTAAAATCCTAACCCTCATGCTGAGAGTATCAACAAGTATGTCTATGAGGAGGTGATTAGTCTTAAGGTTAAAGCCCTCATGAATGGGATTAGTGCCCTTGTAAAATAAACCCCAGAGAGCTTTTTTTGCCCCTTTTGCCATGTGAGAAGACAAAGAAAAGTCACCACTTATGAGCCAGTAGGAGGACCCTCTCCAGAGGTGGAATCTCCTGGTTCCCTGATCCATGGACTTCCCAATCTTGTGAGAAATTGATGTTGTTTAAGCCACCCAGTCTATGATATTTTTGCCACCGTAACTCCAAATTTCTAAGACACTTGTCATGTCCTGAATTTCAAAAACTATATCTCAAAACCTCATTTTGAGAGATTCTTCAAGCCAAAGTGGAAAGATAAGATTGTTCTAATTGTGAATTGCAAAGGCTGTGTGTACTGTCTACAAAATTTTGCTTTGTTCCCTGTGATAGCTGTATTTCATCCAATGCCCTGAAAAACTGTATCATCAGTCAGGACCCTTTCTCTACCACCCTGTCCTCTGTGTATTATTTAATTATTATTATGATTTAGGTATGTGGTATCCCCCAAAAGCTTGTGCGTGAGATAATGCAGGAAGGCTTAGAAGTGAAATGATTGAGTTAGGAGAGCCTTAACCCAATCAGTGAATTAATTCCCTGATAGGGGTCAACTGGGTGGTAATTGTAAGCAGGTAGATGGTGGCTAGAGGAGGTAGGTCCCTGAGGGCATGCCTTTGGGCTTTGGAGTACATATTTTATTCTTGTTCAGCAAGAGTGCTCTTTCCCTCTCCATCCCCCTCCCTCTCCCCCTCCCCCTGCCTCTCCCCCTCCCCCTCTCCCTCTCCCCTTCCTGAAGTGATGTCTTGGACTTCTTCCCTCCACCACACTCCATCACTGTGATATTCTGATGTTCTACCTATCCCCCCACACCCAGCTGGCCCTAAGGAATGGAGCTTGTCATCTATGGACTGAGACCTCTGAAACCATGACCCCCAAAATAAACTTTTCCTCCTTAAAATTCTTCTTATTCATAGCTGAATTGTTCACACAAGAATGAATCCAAATTTTAATGGATTGTACCCCATGTATTATGACATGTCAAAATGCACCCTACTGTCACATGCATCTACAAACAACAAATAAAAAAATTATTCTTGTCAGTTCTTTTGGTCACAATGATGAAAAAGCAGCCTAAAACAATTATACAATAGCTGATGGTGGAATATAGGAAAAATTATTCAAAGAAATTTTACTTTTTTTTTTCTGAAACTATTTCTTCTGATTTTATGTGTTCCATTCATAAAGGTGTTTAGTAGTTTGCCAGTTAAATAGCTTAATAGCAGCCTGTTAGTCAAGCCTCAGTTTCACACTCCGCAAGATGGGAGTATGATAACTATCTCATGAAAGAGTGACACAGCATGCCTAACCTAGTTCCCAGAAAATGAATTTGTTCTCTCTCCTCTTGCCCACGTTAAAATTTGGCTTTTCAAAATGCTTGTTACATGGAAATTTGGTAATAAACTGTAAATACTAGATAAAAGTTGAGAGGCTTTCATATGTTTAGAGTGTGAAAGAACATTTTATCTTCATGCTCAGACTTCAAATGGTCATCTTCAGAAAAATTCTTTATTGACTTATTTCCTTGTTCGGCAAATATTTATGGAGTTTCTAATTTGCCCTACTTTCTGTGCTGAGTACCAGTGGGGGCCAGGGGAAACAGTATTAGCTTGGATATAAACACTTCCTATCCCTAAAAAGTTACCCAAGATCTAATTTTTAGCTGTACCAAATTGCTATTCATAACAGAGAAACAAATGTCATGTTTTAAGTGTTGCCTTTATAGAATTTGTTTCTGGCTTCCACACCCCCTTCTTCTTCTAACTTGAAAATATTACTAATGTTCATCAGGTACATACTACTACTACTACTACTTTATATATGGTAATATACTAATATATATGTAACATATGCTATATAAATACTAATATATGTATATATAAGTTAGTATTTAATTCCTCCATACACACAGTTTCACCATTGATGTTTAATATGGTAATAGTTTTTGTCTTTGATAATTATAATAAATTCTGATTTTAATTGCTTGTTAAAGAAACTATCACTTCCTCTTTTCAATATTGTAGAAACTAACCTGACCTAAAAGTGCACTTGCATTTATTAGTGTCAGATATCATCTAGTTACCTATAGTTGTGATTGGAACCACATGGGAAAAAAGAAGGAGAACAAAAACAAAAGACTTGCCTACTTCAGCTGTCCAAATTCAACTAACAATTAATATTTGCAGGTGCTGGGAAATTTATTTAGAAAGTTGATGCCAGGGCACACCTCGTTCTGCCCTTGAGGCATGGCATTAGGCCGCCAAGTGTATAACACAGAGAGGAATTGTGCAGGTGCAAAAAGAATGCACAGAAGAATTGCCCAATGCCTAGCTTTGTACTCCTTTGATTCTGCAAACAATGTCATTGATCTGGCTTGGTTAGCTCTAAGTTAGAAATAAAGACCAGAAAATATTATTGAAACAAGGGCTATTCAACAAAATCGATATGATCTTGAGAAACCATAAGTTATTCTGATGTCTTACCCCTACTCTAAAACGTCCTTTGCCATTTATAAAGTCATCTTTGCAAAGATAGCACATAAAATCCTGTGCATATGATTAAATGTTCTCAAATAGACAGACATGTGGGATAGAGTGCCCAAATAATGAATGCTTTTTGCAGAATTTTTTTTTTATTGAAGTGGTGGTGGGATTGAGGTGTCCACAAATGGGAAAATTTCATATGCATGACATTCTTCCCTGACAATTTTAATAGCTACATATATAACAATATTTTTCTTCACAGAAGGAAATAAAATAAGCTATTAACTCAGAGCTAACATTACCTTGGAATAGTTTAAAGTGTAAAATTTGGAAAATAAAATTACTTTTTTGTAAATTTCTTTCTTTTTTTTTGACATACAACTTCAAGATTGAGAAGTGATGGAAGCAGGATCAGGATTTGAGTCCTGGAGCCAGGCCTAGGCCCAGCATGCATTGGACATCATTACCAAACTTATAGCTTTGTGTTATTTCTTTGGTCTGACTATCCTTTGAGGAGGTCTAAGAAAGTTGGGGTTTTTGTTGTTGTTGTTTATTTGTTCATTTCTTTAGTATCAGAACCTACTCTGGTCTTTGGACCATATTGCTAATATTGACCATCATAAATCTAGTTGGAGTTCAATTTTGTGTATCTCTGATATAGAATTTCAGTGTTTTTAAGAGCATTACAGTGTGACCATTTATGTTTCAATGAAAATTTTCATTACTACTTTAGTTTATATATTTCTCTTAAAAAGAGTAAAAAAGACTAAAAATTATTTAAAACTTTAAAAATCAGTTACATTATATTGCTAGGTAAATCCTTAAAGACATTATTTCACTTCTTGTTTCTACTGCTGAAAAAACTAAGGCTTAGAGATGCTTACAATGCACAAAATTAATTACTTCTGGATCCAGTATATTTTTCACTGTTCCATACAAATCAATTCTATCTGGATGGTGAACCAGTGTTTTCAAAACACAGAACCTGGTCCATCTGCCTCACTTGAATGAGCTTCACATGAAAGCTGAAGGCCCACCTCTGCAGAATCTGATTCTGTAGAGACAAGGTCTCAGCATCTTTATTTTCAACCACCCAGGATTTCCAAAGCACACCAAAGTTTGAGACTCTTTCCTCTACTGTGATCCCTTGGGCCCATCAATAAAAGGTTGGTTACTTGCTCACACATTTGAAATAAAATAAGCAAAGCATCTCTAATTCAGCTGCTGCAATTTTTTTAGGGGAAATCAGGCAATTAGTCTTAACTGGATGGGGTAGACACACTACACTCAGCTAAAAGCTATACTCAGATGGAAGAGTGAGATCCTCAAAAATGTTCAGCTAGCTACACTTGCTTATACACAACCCCAAATTCAGAATTAGTGACACTTGGAAAAAGGATTGCAAATCCCAATTACAAGCTTACAAATAACAGTGTTGAGATGCAACATTCACATTATTATGATCATCAGGAATATGTTGCTACAAATTTTTTTATGAATGTTATGATTGTAGTTTTCAACTGACAATGTTCTGCAAGAATCAAGATAGTATTTTTCATGTCAGTTTGTGTTTGCTTTTGTTTAAAGATAGTAGGGAGAAGGGAGAAGTGAGGGACACACAGAAAAGTTTGATTGAAAACAACCAAGTGCAGGTTTCTGTCTACATACAAGACGAGTCCTAAGTTTTCTCATTTCAAGCCTGAGTAATTTAGATCATCTGGAAGGCACGTGGGCTACAAGGCCACAGATTCAAGTCAGTGTCAGTTGCCTTTGTACAGGAGACAATCAAGCAGCAAGGCACACTGTAATTTTTCTTTTATGTTTCAAAGAGTTCTTTTAAAAAGATTGTATTCTTCCCTTACATTTTCATTGCCACAGCTGGTGGCTCCCTACTAAATGGTATATTAGGGCCCTCAAGCACTTGATGTCTATCTTCTCTCACTTGACTGACACAATGTGTGTCAAAAATATAAATAGTCTAATGCAGAAAGCACACAGGTTCAAGGAGAGACTCTAAAACTGTTTTTGAAATGGCTTTGATGGGTTGTACTCTGAGAAATTTCAGCATGTGACCTTCTACCTCTGTAATTGTAAGCTGGTGCATTTATAAAGCTGTGCTAATGACCACACTAATCTATACCCACTGAAGAGACTGAAATATTCTCTCCTCTACTTGAATACACAGCACTTTCTGTAGTGATCTAAAGCAGATTATTCACAGCTGGCTATATTGCCCTACAATTCCTTAAAGCTAAATTAAATTAAACCCATTTCAGATTCTTTTACTGGTTATTAAGGAATAGTGCATTTCATTTTTAGCACCTTATTCTAATGAGACTTCTGTTAATGAAATCATTAAGCATCAATAATGCTGTCTGCATTCAACCAATACACAATTCTAGTCTTAGAATGATAGAGATGGCAGGAGCTTAGAGACCTGGGGACCATTTACATCAGCATCCTCTCGCCTTATTTTCAGATGCGGCACTCTTTGAAAGCTGAAAGCTGATGTTAAGCATGACAATGACCAGTCCTATATCTGGTCACGGGATGCATCTTCTGATGCCATGTCTCTTTGCCACCGTATTCTCCCAGACAGCAGATGGAAAAGAAACTTCCTAGGTCCTGGTAGATGGAGGGAGATTTCTTCAGCAGGTCAAATTCAGATCTCAGGTTTGGAATCATTGTGTTTCTCTCATCTCCTCTTCCCATATTTATTTAGTGCCAGGTCTTTCCAAGTACCTAGGTAAGAACAGAGATTTGTAAGTCAGAGAATATTTACCCTCAATAAGCTAGCCGCTAAATAACTGTAGTCATGAATCTGTAACATAAGGGAAGGGAAAGAAAAATATTTTTTTCCTTCAACTCTTTTACATTCTTAGTTGAAACAGACCCCTTTAACAAAAAGCAAATTAATAAGAGAAAAACTGACACAAATTTATTAATATGTATATCCCATTTCTATGTGGGAGATGCTCAGAAAATAAGCAATTCTCAGAAGGTAGCTTTCAACTCCAACTTCTAGAGCATACTTAACAAAGAGCAGCAAATTTTTAGAGAAATGGCAAGGCATAGGGAGGAGTATTTGAGTCTTTAGGGAAAGCATCTGTGGCAAGGCAAATAAATGTCAGATAAAGGCTAGTTTTAAAGGTTTCTTAATATAGATTTCTTTTGGTATCATCCCCAGGCCAATAAGAGTCTGGAGTAGTCTTCAGTGGTTAACTGCGCCCTGGTGGAAGAGGGGGCAGGAGTCCTTTCATCTCTCTGAATCTGTGTACTGTTTTTAGGTAAGGGAGGGAGTACAGGGAGTTTCCCCACATCTGCTGCATCTTAACTGCCCTTAGCTCTACACACCTTCATATATTATGGGGTAGCATATTCTGGTTACCCACAAAAGTAAATATTAAAAAAGGTATCAGAGGATGGAAATAGAAGGTTGCTTTGTGGGGTGATAAATACCTCAGCCTCCTTTCTCTGTTAAATTCCTACAATGCCACAGCCAATACTCTCAGTCAATGCTCCAAAAATACTATCCTTTTTCACACCTCTCATCCCTTATTCCTGTTTCATTTTCCCACAAAGCATTGCACAGGTAATGGACAAAATGACAGCTACAAAACATGCCCCTCCTTTGCATGCTCTCTTTCTCTCTCATATATACATTCCTCACTAATTATGTTCTCTGTGAAGTTGCTATGTATACACTGCAGAAAAAATGACTAGTCTACTTTACAAAAGTTTTTATTTATTCTTCATTCATTCATTTGAAGGGTATACCAGGAATTGAACTCAGGGACAGTCAGCCACTGAGCCACATACCCAGCCCTTTGTTGTATTTTATTTAGAGACAGGGTCTCACTGAGTTGCTTAGCACCTTGCTTTTGCTGAGGCTGACTTTGAACTCTTGATCCTCCTGCCTCAACCTCCTGAGCTGCTGGGATTACAGGTGTGTGCCACTGCACCCAGCTAAAAGTTTTTATTTTTAATCTCATGATTCATTCAGGTTTTTTTGTCTCAAATAGGTCATGTGATAATTCAATAGGTCATGTGACATTCGTACTATGGAGCATACTGGTTTTTAAGCACATACCTGTAACTTATCTCCTATTGAAATATATTTATTTCTGAATTTGTTTTTATTTATACATTTGCATATAATAGTATATTTGTAATTCGATAAGATGTTACATTAGAATTTCAGTTAATAATGAAAAACTTATATACAGCATCAGATAAAATTTGGAGCCATGTCCTCAGATCCCCTTAATCACTATTTACAATTTTCTTTAGATTGGGGCAATGTTATTGATGAGTGATTTAAATGATTAAATATTAACTCCTTTTTTGAATCTCTCTCTCAAAATGATGATCTGGTTTTATAGTGGTGTGGATCTCTTGTTATCAAGAATAAAAATTTAGAGTGTGTTAATAGGGTCTGATATTTTGCCTCATCATTTCATAGAGGATTTTTTTACTTAGGTTTACTTCAGTATCAAAAAGATGATAAAAATAATTCTCATTTGTATAGCATTTAAATGTTAAAAGCAATATTTATTTCAATCTCATAGCTCTATGAGAAGATAAATTTAGAGTGATACCAAATTGTCATATCCACTCATGGGTGAATCATTAGTGTTTTTCCCAGAAGCAGAAATGAAAAGACCTCTCATATTCAAAACATTGAGTTTGCCTCAAAATGGGAATTCCTGAAATGTGAATTAGGTTTGTTTTATAGAACTGTGAAAAACAGCTAGATCATAGGAAAGCATCAATACTCATAAATTCAGTTGGCAAGGATATTTTCCTATGTACTTGCAACACCTAATTCTAGCTTATCAGAAGTGGGGTGTGTGCGTGAGTAATGGAAATCCACAGATAATCAAGGAACATCTTTCCCTTGAAGGGTTTGCATTTCATCCCCAAGGAAGCTTTTGACCTGATCTCTACCTAGAAGGGAAAATAGGCTGCCTTTTCTTCTTCTTCAGTTCCCTTCTCAGCATGTGTTCACAAGGAGGCTCCCCTCTAGGAGTTTGTGTAGTGTCTCCCTTGGAGGTCATCTTTTTTTCATCACCATCTGGAGGTCTTTTCCCAGGCACTTTAGTTTCTCCTCCACCTGATTACAATATCCCCCTGATCCTGTTTTGCACTCTGCTTCTTAACAGGATCTCTCTTTGGTGTCCCAACACCATAGAGAAGTTAATAATGCATAATAAGCTTGGACATCAATAGTTTGAGTGGCATTGGACTAAAATGGCTTCTCTTTCATGGTACCATGAAGGGGCAGAGTCTGATCACAGGTTCACTGAATTCCCATGTTGTCAAGACAAACAGACATATGTGAATGTTATGTGAACTGCAGCGGCAAGTACTTGAGCATCAGCTACAGGGATGCACCTCTCTCCCTCATCCTATTCATCTGGAAAAATGATAGCTTTACATCTGTCCTTGAAAAATCAGCAACTAATAGTCTGGAAAAACTACCTTTGTCTTGTAAAATGCACAATAAAATCTTTGGCATTTCCACATAAATCCAAGTTGTCTTTCTTTGCCTTTGGTTTCGGGTTCCTTAATAAATTATGATTAGCATGCTTAGTCACCCTTTGAAAAATATCTATTTCCCCGATTTCCTTTATGAATATAAGAGGTATGCTTAGGTAGGTCAACAGCTTCTAAAATCACATTTTTTTTTCTTTTTGTACATTGATGGAAAGAAAAATGGTGTCAGGGTTATGAATTGATTGCTTGGAAAAATAAAACACACACTCACACATGCACACAAAAGCTACTATTTGTTAAACAAATACACTAATAAACTAATCCTTTAAAACAACTTGGGGACATGGACAAAACATTTGATTTGGGAAGAGAACAAGAAGTAGTAGGCAATTTGGGATCAGTATTTGCGCCAATGAGTGTAATTATTGTGTAAATTGTGGCTCTTGACAAAAATCTCTGAGTCCTGTTGAGATGTTGTTAATGCCCCAGGAAGAAGCCTGCCTTCTCCAGTGTGATTGCTTACAAAGACGCAGCCGCCTCCTTCCTCCTTTTCCCACAGGAGATGGGCAAATTGCCAGTGTTTCATTTTCAAGTGGCATTGTTCACATAGAGCTTTAGGAAAAGCTCCCGCTTTTTTATTGCTAATCCAATCCTAAGTGATGATCTTTTTTTTTTTTAAATCCTATAACATTTTATAACAAATTTATTAGGCAGTGACATTAGCCACTAAGGCACAAATAGCTCTGTCACTTGTTTTTTTAACTTAACAAGTAATTTAGTAATTTATGCAGCCTCAGAATTACTTTATTGGTATGTGAAATCTGTTTTCGTGAGTAATTTATGGGAAAAAATTATAAATCAAGACCTGTTTCTTCAATACCTTTCCAACATCATTCCATTAGTTATGATTCTGACTAAAAAGCCACATGGTAGGGTTTATGACTTGATAGAATCCTTTAACATCATATTTTACATTGCATGTATACAACACTCAAGAAGGAAGGCCCAATTGTTATATATTATGAGGAAAGAAGATACATTTATTCATTAAAGAAATTGAAGAATAGGTTAAAGATGTTAATGATCTTTGAATGCGAGCTCATGCTGGGACCTTGTGTGAATTAGGTTTGGCAGTCTCAAATTAATTCTTCATATTTAACACACACTACACACTTGAGGGGGAGTAATTTCCCTGAGTTTTATCATCAAGACTGAAGCGTGTTCAAAATGGATGCCACGATTTGAGATGATTATATGCAAAAAAAAAAAAAAAATGTAATGCAGAAAAGCCTTGCTTTCATCATGGCTGGTGATAAAAGTGTTTTCAGACTGCCTCTCCTATGGTAGCCTCGCTTGTCATAGCCTGCCCAGCTCCCAGCACTTGTGGCCTGTCACTTGTCCAAAGCCCCCACTGTGACAGCATCCTCATGTTCCCAACTTTTCCCACACCTCTCCTTCTCAGTTCAAAATTTCTTAAAATGTCACATTCTTTTGGAAGCCTATCTAGTCTAGAGAACAAGAACGTTGATTTGTGTTTAGGAGTTAATAGCTGGTAGTAGCTATTAATGTGACACCCTTCCCAGATATAATTTGCATTTAAACAGCTGCCTTAACTGAAAGAACTGGAAAATGCAGAGGATTTCAGACTCTGAGACAGGGCCAATGAGAGTTATTTTGGTCACCAAACCATTCCCAATACCCCTCAGGTGTTTAATCTGCCTACCAGACATTAGGAGGAAGAGAAACAAATAAACAAGGCTTTGATTTGATTCCAGACTCTGACAATTACTAGCTGTATGACCTTGAGCTACTTCTTTAGTGTCCCCAACCATAAAATAAGGTTGATAAGGTTTTATGAGGATTAAATGAGTAGGATAGTTAAAATGCCTCGAAGTCTAATATTATAAGAATATCAGTTACAAATATTTTGATTAAGAATGACAGAAATTCAACTCAAATCAGATATTCTGATGCTGTTCAGGGACATGCATTTTTTTAAGCAAGCAAAACAAGGAATTCTGGTGTAGGTAGTAATTGGAACACACTTAAAAAAAAAAATTACTGTTCTAGGGGTCCTTAGGTTCCACAGGCCTTGAAAAATGAAAGACAGGGGATGAAAGAGAATGTAATGGACCAGATCTAAAATCATCAAACATAAGGATGGCAACCTCAGTAGGCCAAGGAGAGCATAGACAAAACAGAAATCAGAAATGTCATGCATACAGAAAACAGAAAATTATTCGCTAAATCTCTAAACACCCAAAGATAATCTTTGAAATTGGAATGAACTAAGTTTAGAAAGAGCATAGAAATTATCTAAAATCAGGGGAGATAGTTAGACCACTAATTAATAAGATAAAAGAAACAGAAAGTGAGAGAGGTAGGTGCCAAAGACTAGAGATCAAAAAATGCAATCACATTTTTCTTCAAAGAACCAAAACCTGGGTTCTTCAGAGCAATGAGTCTTGAGGTCAACCTCGAGGGAGGTTATTAAAAGGAATGTTGAGTGAAAGATGTCTAAGGACTTAATGAAAATATGTACTCCTTGAGAAAGCATACCAATTTCCTAAAAACAAGTCAGACTATATTTTTGGTAGAATTGCTAAATTGGTAAGTTTTAGATGATCAAAGAGAACTGGACATAGGAGTGGTTCTGAATTTCAAGTTTCTGAGAATTCACGATGATAAAGCATAAAGGAAACCAGTAATTGTCAGGCATGAAAACTTGTCCTCTTTCCTTTTATGAAAGAGGCCACTGTGGGGACCCAAGAATGAAATTAACAACAGTTAGATAAACAAGATTTTTATCAGACAGTTTTGAGTCATATTTGACATGAATTGGAGTTCAGAGAAAAAAAGTGGAATGCAAAGAAGTGCTCAGTCTTGGGGCTGTATGTAGTATTTTAAAAACTAAAAGGTGGTCTGGGCTTTAAGAGATGATCAAACATCGAGGAAGTGACTAGGTACTATAGGGGAGAAATAACCAATGGAAGACTACATTTATTTTAGTAAGATCTTTGTGTGTAAAGTTTCTCATTATATCTGGTAACGTGTGTTCTTGTCTCCCCCTGACAGGAGAGGGACACCTTCACAAAATGAAAGTTTATGTTCTGCTTTCAGGCAGATAAAAGTAGACAACTCTTCCTGCATCTATTGATCTTTAATCACCTCGATATTTATGCCAAAGTGATATATTTGGGTGTGAAATCCTCTGATTCCCTTTATAATCAAAGTTCCTAAAGTGGTGATTCTCAGAATGTTTTATAATGCTAACATTTGAGGATAAATAGAACTTCTGTTCATGCAGATTATATTTATCAATATTACTATATTGGATTTAAAACTTAGAAAAATTTAAAATTTTAAGTAGTTCATTTTAAAAGAATAATAAACTGTTTATTAACATATTTTATGATGATAACTATATTTTTCAGAACAAAAATAATAGAAGCCACTGCCTTTTATGTTTTTGCAAATGTCTTTAATGTTTGGCTTTATGGATGATGCCTGGATTCTCACATCTTCTTGTGCATTGAAGTTGTTTTGCCATAGGACAATAATATGCTTTCCTGCAACACTGAATGTTTTCTGTAACATCCCCTCTATCTTATCAGATTCTGACTCTTTCAGAGCTATTTTACCAGTCTACGAAAGCGTAAGGAGCTGAAAGATGTGCAAATTCTGTCTTGTCTGATAGAAGTTCAAATGTCTTTTCTTGAACTCTGTGAAAGAAGCAGGTTCACCTTCATTTGCAATTCATTTCAACATTCCTTTACTCCATACAAATTTGAGCTTTTTTGATTGTATTAAACCAATCCCCTTAATGCCTAGTTCTCTCAGATAATGAATAGTGTAAAATCATAAATTCATTATAATTTATACCCAAAGGAGAATCATCATTTTACCTTTAAAAAATTTTTAACAGTGCTATCCATTGTTATGCAGATTTGGAGAACTTCACTGGGTACTCTTGGAAGAATGAGGGCAAAAGATAATAATACTAATTCCTTATTAGTACTATGAAAATAATTTTGACCTTGCAGACTTCTAAAGTTAACATAGCGATCCCCTGGGATTTCAAAACCATAGTTTGAGAACCAACTCCTGCTTCACAATTTTAAGTGCAGTCTCTTTTAACAAAGTAAATAAGAAGAAACTTTCTTTAAAAAGTAATTCCAATGTTGGTATGGGGATCCCAAAACATAGCCTGCTAGCTTAAAGAAACTGAATACATATTGGCACCAAAATAAACAGGTAGATCAATGGTACAGAATAGAGGACACAGAGACAAACCCACAGAAATACAGGTATCTCATACTTGACAAAGGAGCCAAAAACATACAATGGAGAAAAGACAGCCTCTTCAACAAATGGTGCTGGGAAAACTGGAAATCCATATACAGCAAAATGAAACTAAACCCATATCTCTCACCCTGTACAAAACTCAACTCAAAGTGGATCAAGGACCTAGAAATTAGACCAGAGACTTTGCACCTAATAGAAGAGAAAATAGGTCCAAATCTTCATCATGTTGGCCGAGGACCAGATTTCCTTAACATGACTCCCAAAGCACAAGAAATAAAAGCAGGAATCAATGATTGGGATAGAATCAAACTAAAAAGCTTTTTCTCAGCAAAGGAAACAATCAGAAATGTGAAGAAAGAGCCTTCAGAGTGGGAGAAAATCTTTGCCACACACACTTCAGATAGAGCACTAATCTCCAGAATCTACAAAGTACTCAAAAATCTCTACACCAAGAACACTAATAACCCAATCAATAAATGGGCCAAGGAAATGAACAGGCACTTTACAGAGGATGATCTTCAAGTAATCAACAGATTTATGAAAAAATGTTCAACATCCCTAGTTATAAGAGAAATGCAAATCAAAAATACCTTAAGATTTCATCTTACCCCAATTAGAATGTCTTTTATTAAGAATACAGGCAACAACAGGTGTTGGCGAGGATATGGGGAAAAGGGCACACTCATACATTGCTGGTGGGATTGCAAGTTGGTGCAGCCGCTCTGGAAAGCAGTGTGGAGGTTCCTTAGAAAACTTGTAATGGATTCACCATTTGCCCCAGCTATCCCACTCCTTGGTCTATACACAAAGGACCTAAAATCAGATTACTACAGTGATGCAGCCACATCAATATTCATAGCTGCTCAATTTACAATAGCTAGATTGTGGAACCAACCTAGATGTCCTTCAATAGATGAATGGATAAAGAAACTGTGGTATATATACACAATGAAATATTATTCAGCCATAAAGAAGAATAAAATTATGGCATTTGTAGGTAAATGGATGATGCTGGAGACTGTTATGCTAAGTGAGATTAGCCAATCCCCAAAATCCAAGGGCCGAATGGTCTCTCTGATAAGTGAATGATGATGCATAATGCAGGGTGGAAGGGTGGCAAGAATGGAGGAAGGATAGATAGCATAGAGGGAAGGGAGGGATGGGGTCTGGGTGGGGG
>JAJEJO010000653.1:238463-261748 GCA_020662805.1 Glaucomys volans
CAATAGCTGTACTCCATTTGTGTTCAATGAATCAAAATTAAATAAATATATAAAAAAGAAACAATATGAATTCAACAAACAAAAGAAAATTTAAGGGAACATGATGCATGATGTCAATATTCAAATATTTAAAAGTATCAACAAACATCACTGTTATTTCTCCCATGAAAAGGTGAAGATTCCTTCTACCTTGAAATTTGTGTATAATTTAGCAACTTGTTCTATATATTGAAGAAGAAGGGGCACTGAGTGACTTCCATAGCTAGACTTGCAAATTAATAGAGCTTCACAACTATCTCTTGGATCAATCATCCTTAGACTCCAGATCCCATGTTGTAAGGATAAACACTCAAGTTACAAAGAGAGATGACCTGTCCATGTTCTGGTCTCTGGCCCCAGCTAGTGAAATTCCAAGTCGACACATCTACTAGCCATCTACTAGCCATCTACTAGCCAATCAGAGTAAATTGTACTTCAGCTCCCAGTCTTTGGCCAACTTGGGGGAAGCCAAGGAGGACATAGACCACTTGATGGCCACCAAGTCCTCATCAACTTGCAAATCTGGGACCAAAATTCATGTTGTTTGTTTTAGGCAGTATACTCTGGAGTGGCATGTTATGCATAAAGAAATGTTCAGAACATAGAAATACGTGTTTGTAGACCTATGCAAAACAAGACTTTCTCCTTTAGCACACTTCTTGCACTTGTTGGTGTCTCTGGTCTCCCACACTAGTAATATATAGATTCTTTCTGTAATTACAATATTACAGTATTTCAGTTGCTGATTATCCCCCAATGAGGCTTAGAATAAAGCATGCATTTATGTATTCATTCTAGTGATATGAAGATCCTACATGTGCTCCACATTTTATGCATTCAAATAAATAATGCTATTAATTTCATCTCATCTGATCCATAACCCTCCAAATGTATTTCCATCTTATTCAATTTTTATATTCAATCCATTTCCCTTAATGCTAATATTTACCTATTTGAGGTATGATTATTTCATTAATTTTTATTAAATTATAGATTAATTAGAAGAAAACACCAAAAGTGGAAGAAAGGAAACATATCATAAATATAAAAAGATACAAGGGTTTTGTCACAAGACTACACTGATGAGTTAGAAATCTTTAAACTGTCCCTAAATAGAATGCTTCTTTTTTTATCATTTAACTAAAATGTATGAGATGATGTTTAAGAAACAAAGTAAAGCAAAAGTCAAATTTTTTCAGGAAGGAAGAACATTCCATATTAAATGCTCCTTTTGTTAATATTTTGAGGAAGCCAATATACTATATTTAACAGGGTCTATCTGTAGCCAAACTGCTCTGGTTATTACCACAGTGAGTTCATTTCCTCATTGTCTTACAGTTGTAAAACGAATATGATTGAAACAGTATCACCTTCATGTCCTTGTTAGAATGTTTAAAGCCGTATTCTTAACAGTATTTAGAACACAGCTTTGTCACGTAAGAATTTATTCATTAAAAAAAAAATGGATGTGTAGTAACACTTTCACTATCATTTTTATGTTTCTTCACAAAGCCCAGTTTTGTGGATTTACCTGACATTTTCTTTTGAAATTAACAAATAAAAGGCTTATATATTATTTTAGTAGTCTCTGTGATTTGCCTGTTATCTTTTTCCTTTTAAGAATCCCCTAAAATTTAAACTTAATGTGTAATATGCATTTAATTTAATCTAGCCAAATTTAACATTTATTCAGGTTTTTTTCCTTTTGAAATCTTGGGAAACCTGTATTCCCCTCAGGAGGCAGCAATAGGAATATACTCCTAAATATTCATTAGATTTATAGCATTACCTTTCACTTGTTTTTTATCTGCCTGAATATAAACTTCTCATGTGGTGTAAAATAGGAATGGAGATTGATTATTATCTGTGTAGGTAGACAGTCTTCTAAATGCTGTCTATAAAAGCATTCAGACACAAAAGCAACTGTCATGTACTTAGTGTCCATACATATGTGGATCTGCATTTGAACTTTTGAACATGATCTGTAAGTCTGTTTCCTTTTCTATGACTATATACTTTGATAAATTTATAGCAATAGCCATTCTTTAATAAATAATACATATCACTTAGAATGATAACTACCAAACTGCAAAGTGTAATGACAAACCTTCAAAAGAAACAAACAAGCAAAGTAAATAACTGCAGTCATCGAGGAGTGAAAGAAGGCAAGACGGAAGTGGGTGAACAGAAAGCAGGAAACAGTAGACATTACCCCTCAAATTAAAAGCTTATTAAATCTCAAAGTGAAACTGTTGTTTGAATTCTGAGCCTCATCTCCAGAAGGCTGACCAAATGTGACATTCAGACAGCTGTTTTAGCCCATTTCTAATCTATTTAAGATACTGGCTTCAATTACCAATGCAAAACTGGATCATTAGCAATAAACCCTGAAGAATTAGACATCATAACATAGAAACTTTCAATGGGACCAGGATGCCCTGGTGTCGCAACTGACAGGTGGACTATGTAGAGCATGTCATCCTCACCTTCTCTGGCTTGGTTGTAGACCTGAGATAAGAAAAGGGGTGAATGAAGACTTTGACAAAGGGAACTAAATCACCCTTAAAATGTAAATAACCAAAAAGCTGCTTTCAATGTACCACATTTTTGTCTATACACTGTTATCTCCAGACGACATTTAGAAAATGTATCCCTTTCTGTCTACTGCTAATAGTGTAATAGTCCTTTATCCTGGATTTTCATAAGACTTCTGGAGGATTTGAGAAAGACCAATTAATCAATGCCAGAGTGGATAATGATTTATGACCAGAGTGAAAATAGGACTGCATACCTTTCAATGTGGTCCCTTCTCTCCATTGACCAGACTTTTTTTTTTTTTTTTTCTTTTTCTTTTTCTTGGAATCACTCCAAACATCTTGCTGGCAAAGAGGGTGTATTTTTTGAGATAGCAAAGTTGTTTATTGAGCCACAGTGTTCAATCAGCATCAGTAACTCCTGCAGTCCAAAGAAAATTGGAAAGAAAAAGCTAAGTGTAAATCTTCGAATATGGAGTAAACCATTAGCTGGTTCAGCCCGTCACAGAACAGGCCTTGAAATGTGAGCATATCGTATATAGGGTTATGTTGTGTCTGTCTGTTGTAAAATATGGGGGGTAGTCTCCACCTATCAAAGCATTTTCATTTTGCTGCCACAGGGGCACACAGATATTTTGACAGTATTGCTGGCATAGCACTTCCAGCCAAAATAAAAGATCTTATTTTTTCCCTCTGCCTTCTACTTTTGTCTTCAAGTGATTTGGTTCAAATATTCATTCAGATTTTATCATGTTTTGTTCCTGAATCATAAAATGTTTAACAAATACCACATCATTGATGTATTCCATAGAATAAGACGGGATCTTATTTCTTCTCTGAGTGATTATGGGTTACTGCCTTATCCTGCGAGATTGATGGTACTGTTTTCAGGAAGGGCTGCTGTGGGATGGTGAAATGAACAGTAATAAAGTTGGCAGACTGAATGCTGCTGTGTGTGTTTAATGTCTGAAAAAGAAGTCTGCTTTTATGCAAATACACATTGGCTGTGAAGCTTGTAATTCTGAAATCCAAACATCTAGCATGTGTCCTCTGTATGACCCAATATGATTTGAAAGACAGAGTGAAGACAAGGGGTGGAGAGGGCAAGATTGAGAAGGAAAATATTAATGTTATTAGTAGTTATTTGTTAAAGGTCAATGCCTATTAAAGAAAGAAACTTAGGAATGGAACTACTGCTAAATGCTTAATTATGATCTGAGCAATGAAAGAAGAGAGAACTATCATCATTATTTTCTCTCTAGCAACAATAAGGGTTAATTCATATCTAACACTGCCTTTGGTGCTTGGTAAACAGATGATTTCATTTTATCATGTTGTTGTGAATACTAACACTGCTCCTTTTGTTAGAGAGGATAACAAAAAACACAGGAGAGAGTGTCTGACAGAGCTGCCTGCTGCAATCTGAGAGGTGAGACCCAAGGATTACTCCAACCATATGGAAGAGGTTTCTGAGTCCCCAGTGAAAGTTTGATAAGAACTGGAAACTGTCTTTTATATTATTGTCCTGGATGTGTATTGTTTCGACTCCTTCTAGAATTTCCTATATCTTTTCATATTGCCCATGAGTCCATCTCCCAAGCACATTGGTCCAATTGTGAGAACCGGACAAAAACTGGTTTAAAAAAATCTATTACCTGATTCCTGGCTGGGTTCAATGATCCAGACTTGGGAGCACCACATCAAATTAATTTAGGGAAGTACCTCTCTAAGATTTGAAATCTGAAAAACACAGAAGCTATTAATAACCATGCATTCCACCATATAGAAGAAATCTATGTAACATTACATATTGATAAAATAACACCAATAACCAATGGAAGTTCAATCAATATGTAGAGTCCAAGGGTCCTTCGAGCCCTATCTCAAGGTGTTTTGCAGCCTCTCCTACACCCCTGCTTTTCCTGGGTTAGATGTTCACTTATTTCTTGTATTCCTTAAGTTAAAGTATTCCATTTTGTCCAATTGATTCAAATTGAGATTTTGTCACTTAACAATCAGGAATCCTGACTATTATAATTTCTGAAATTAATGATTTTCAGGTATTCTGGAAAGAATCATCATTATGTATTAACTACAGTGTAAACAAAAAGAAATAGTACCTGATTTATGTCTAGAATTGATCCAAATATATTTTTATTAATGAGATCATTTACATAAATTGTATTTAAAAGGTTAAATACTCCTGAAGATTATTTAATAGTTAAGTATGGAACAGATAAGCAGAGATACAATTCAAACCTATTATATGGGATTATGTCAGAAAATATTTAACCATTACTCTTTTTATTCTAGTTCACCAAAATCATTGTAGGTTTCCTATATACAAATGAGTACAAATTTTGCTGGATGAACACTAATTAAAAAATAAACATGACAAATTAAAATTGGACAGATTTAAATTGTTTATCTCTTTGCAGAGCAAATTCCCCCACTCCCTTATTCATGTTTATTTGTGTAGTAGCTACCATCCAGCAAGCACTGCAGATGGAACTCAGAATCTAATGAAAGAAAGCAGCAGCAAATCCAAACAGCACAGACTCAAGGCATAAATTGCCAGCATGAGTTACACACTAATTCCAGAACTTTCTGTGAGAACCCTGCACAGTGATGAATCTATTTTGTAATCAGTCCTGTTCAACACCATAACCAATGGAATTATGTGGCTATTGAGCATTTGAAATGTGGCTAATGCTAAAGGACTGGGACATTTTATTTTCAATAACTTACACCTAATTAACCACATGTAACTGGTGGATACTGTATGGGTACCACATGTACAAAATGTCACTTCATTTGCAGGCCTAGTGTGGCACAGGCCCTTACATGTAAGAGGTATGCAAGAAATGTTGACTGTATTGTTTTGACTAGGTTGTTTATGATAGTAGCAGCCACCACACAGAGATCAACTATAATGAAGGGAAAGGAAAAATAGGAAGTCACAGTCCAGAGTCTAATAGTGAATTTAAATACACAAAATTAGAAAGTTTTATACAAAGAAAGGATAGTATAAAAAAGAATAATCATACTACTACTGAATCAAGCAAAGAAATAATGAGGTAGGAAAAATAAACCTTGAATTTAGTAAATAATCCAAGATTGATTGATTGATGGATGGATTTTGGCTGTTCCAGGGCATAATGCATGCTAAACAAGCATTCTACCACAGAGCTACAATCCCAGCCCAATAATACAAGATTTCAAGTGACTGATGATCAACCTAATAAATAATGATGATTTCCCAAACGCATGATAAGCAGAAGTCAATTTATATGTATTGTTTTTCCTTTTGGGACTATGTTGATTCAGTTCAATTTCAACTCTTCAACTTTTACCCATCAATTTTCCTTTTAAAATTTATTTCTCACATAAGTTAAAATTTAATTCTACAGGTCATAAACTAACTTAACTCATAGATCTCAAGAAAATCCACATTTTCCACAGAAATTATAGAGGCAGCATATGGTGGGTTTTGAAGTCAAAAACTCAGGGTTTGACTGTTAGCTTTGTTCTTATTACAGAGAGAGGGGAGTGGAAAGTTGGAGAAGGAGAAGGTGGAGGAGATGGAGTAAAAAAGGAAGTAGAGGGGAGAGGAAGGGAGTAGAAGGAAGAGTACCTTTCTGTAAGAGTTGTCATGAAAATGAAAGGAAATGAAATTCAGGCAAGTGTCTTGCAAAGAAATGGTACTCTGTCATTATATGTTATGTGTAGGTAGGTGAAGATTCCTGCATTCCAGGGCTATTCTTCAAGTTTGTGTTGACTTGGAAATTTCATGTACCATGATCTCCAGCTGCTTATTCTCTATCTTCTTCAACTCCTTATATATGGAACCAAGGATTTCCTCTGTATGCAGACTGAGCCTCCTCAAGTTTCCATAAGTAATCCCAAATGAGCCAGAATATATCCCCACAGCAACCATACCAGTGTCTTCCTAATTTCAACCTAAACCCAGTGGGGTTTTGAATTGTTGTTTGCATACTTATCATTAAGGATCTAGGCATTATTTCTCCCAAGTGTGTCTTGCTACTAATATCTATAGCAGTAGTAATAATGCAAACCCATGGGGCTGCTGTGAATATTAACTTAAAGAATAGATTTTAAAAAATGCTCAGAAAGAGATCAGTGAAGTAGAGGAAGGGGGTTGAGGGGAAAGAAGGAGGGACAGGAAAAGGTAAGAACAGTGGAATGAATCTGACTGAACTTTGCTATGTACGAATTTGAATTTACCATACTGAATCTCATATTTATGTTTATTCACAAGGCACTAATTTAAACAATATATAGATAAATGGAAGAAAGATCAGTGGAATAGAGGAAAGGGTACAGTGAGGGATAAGGAGAGAGGAAGGGAAAGTATTGGGGACTGAATCAGAGCAAATTTTATTTCATGCTTGTATAATTATGTCCAAAAGGACCCTAATATTATGTATAACAAAAATGAACTAAAGAAAAAAAGAAATGCTCAGGAAAATGACTCCCATAGTAAATGCTCAATACATAATATCTATATGTGTACATTTTCTTCTTCCTGTTATAATTATATTAATGATTTGCACACTGTCTTCTTGGGTCTAATGATCAGCTCCTGTTCACAACCCACATTAATGTTCGGGTGCCATTCCAGGTTTCAGGTTTGACATTTTCTCTATATTAATTAGTGTAAAATTTTATTCATTTGTTCATTCATAAAATCAATACAACTGATTTTAATTTTTACAAAAAGATGGCCAAAAAGAAGGCCTATATTAAAGATGGGAAATATCTTAAAGATGGTTAATATCTTAACCAGTTCAGTATTGGGAGGGATAGAAGTAGAGAAGACAAATATATCCATGCATGATAATTAAGACATAAGTCTTTACTCCTAAATGGGGTGAGAATAGTGGGGAAAAATTACCTTGTTTAGGTTTTCCAAACCATGTGCTCACAATGCCTATCTTCAAAGGGCATACAGTAAGAGACAGAGTGTTGTTGATTTCTGTGGACAATAGGAACTTTAAAAAATGTATACAATAAGGAAGGAGAGACTGGCACAAAAACATATCATACAATGAAGAGCCATGTGTGTGAGTGTGTACATATTTTGCCTGCAGTCTCCTCCCTTATCCTCTGTCATTCCACTCCTGTCTTGCAGTCTTTTCTGCATGAAACATCCAATAAAGTAAAATTGTGTCATTTTTCTCTGCTCACAACTTTTCAGTGGCATTTTGTATCACTCAGAATAAAGCCCTAACTACTTGTTATGACTAAGTTCTTAACAGAACCAGAATAATTGGAATAATTGGCCTAGAACAGAAGAAGAAGAAGGAGGAACAGGAGAAAGGGGGTGGGGGGAGGAAGCGAGGGAAAGGTACATGGAGAGATGATCTTGATGTATTCCGGCTGCTACAACAACAAAATAACACAGACTGGGTAATTCATAAACAATGAAAATTTATTGCTCACAGTTCTGGAGAGTGAGAAGTCCAAGATCATGGTACCAGCAAACTTGGTGAAGCTCATCTCTATTTGCAATATGTTATCTTGTTATTGCATCTTCACCTGGCAAAAGGTAAAAGACAAAAGGGCCCAAGTGATTTCCTCCAGCCCTTTCATAAAAGCATTTGTCCCATCAAGGAGGGTTGAGCCTCGTCTCCTCCCAAAGGTTCCACCTTCTAATATTATCATCTTGTGGTTTAAGTTCCAGTATATGAATTTTGGAGGGACATATACATTTAAACCATATCTATGGAGAAGAAGAGACAGTAGAATTGCTTCTAAGTGATGTGTCAGAGAGAAGAATGAGTAAAATTCAAGGGAAAGTGTCCCTTAACTAGAAGGAGGCCAAGCATAAAGGTGATAATAAAAGTCTTACAGATAGTAAATTTAGGTCAGTCTCAAAGGGATAATCTACACACAGTGTACCTCTCATAAGAGTTTGGTGCATTATGTTGTGAAGGAGCTGAGAATTTGTACCTTTATATCACTATTTTTTAGAGGTTCTGCCTGGAGGAACATACATTCTCAGGCATTTCTGCATCTCACTTGTGCAGATAGGGTACACTCACCAACCTGAAGATAGCTCTATGTTTAAAAGATGCAGGTTTGGGCTGTTAGAATCTGAGTTAGTAGGGAATTGTGTAGGTGATTATAGGGAATGTGTGGAAAACATAAACTGCTACAATTCATCCATGTCAATGGTCAGATCCACTTAATCATTGCATTAAGTTCATTACTATACTATTGCTTCAAGATGATGTCTGGTAAAATTTCTAGAAAAATAAAAATGGAAAGGAAATATTAATTCTGCCCTGTGCAGGACCTCCATGATATTTGGTCCTGAGGTCTAAGTGATGTTCACCAATCTCCTCCACCTTCACCATTTATTCTAGATTTCTCTGAACCTTGGCCAACACATCTGCTATCCTGGATTAATTAAATGGTAGGGTGACTATCTTTACCTCAAATGATTTGGTCCTTGTCACTGTACTATGGTTTGACTGTGGTTTGTTCATAGAGAAAACAAGCTTAGCTAACCAAAGATGCTATATATTTTAGTTAGATTTTTCACTGCTGCAACCAAAAAGCCTGATAAGAACAATTTTAGAGAAGGATGATTTCAGAGGCTCAGTAAATAGATAGGCAGGTCCATTTCTCTGGGCCTTAGGTGAGGCAGAACATCATGGTGGAAGACTGTGGTAGAAGAAAGTAGATCAGCACATGCTACCTGGAAGCAGGGAGAGAGAACTCAATCAACAAGGGCAAAATGTAAGCTTCAAATACAGACCTCTAGTCACCCCCTCCTCCAGTCACACCCCACCTGCTGGTGGTTACCACACAGTTAATCCCTATCAGGTGTTTAAAGCACTGATCAGGATAAAGCTCTCACAACTCAAACATTTCATCTCTAAACTTTCTGCATTGTCTCACACATGAGCTTCTGAATAACACCTCATATCTAAACCATAACATTCTGCCCCTAACCCCCAAAAGTTCATGCCTATCCCACAGTGCAAAATACATTTAATCCATTTCCAAGAGTCCTCATAGTCTCCACAGTTCTAGGATTGCCCAAATGTTCAAGTTCAAAGTCTGCACTGAGACTTATACAAACTCTCAGCATGAGCCCCTCTTAAAATCTAAATCAAGTAACATATATCCAATATATAAAGGTACAGAGTAAATACTACTATTCCACAAGGGATAAACAGGCGCATAGAAAAAAGGAATGGAACCAAAGCAAGAGCAAAGTTTAGCAGGCAAAACAAGTCCTGTAGGCCCTTTTACTCTGCAGGCAGCCCCTGAGAGGGTGATGCATGGAGATGTGGGATGGAAGCTGAAGCAATATTGGACACCCCTCAGATTAAGAAATGCCAGTAATATGGAGTGTCTTCTGAGGAAAGCAGAAGTAATGGAGAAGAGATACACCAACAGAGAGGCCAGGTGGGCTCCAACCATCAAGGACATAGGGGTGGAGCTGCACAAGGTTTTTGGAGAGAACATCGAGATGCCACGTGCCGCTGGACATAGAGTTAGAAGACTTGAGTTTATCCCTTTCTTTCTTAGTGTGTAAATGATACTTGGCAAAAACCAGTCATTCCATGATTCTAAAAGTTACCACTTCCCCTATATTACTTGAATGCTAGAGATAATGCAAATAAGGATACATTCCCTCTCTCCTTATCCTATCCCAATTCACCTCCAAGGAAGGTTAGGAAATTGTAAGACACTGTTTCATCAGAAGTTAAAATCCAGTTTCCACCAATAATTGCATTTATGTTGCCATCAGGCTGGTAAATGACCCCACCCCAAGATTCTCTCCATTAGTCTACTCTCTAGGACCACCTCTGTTAACTCAGTTAGATTAAGTTCCCCCAAATAAAGTCCCAAGATAAGGAGTTGTGTGAAATTAAATGAATTTACTAGAAAAAATTCATTGGAATAAAAAAAGAGAAGGAGAAGTAGGGGAAATTGGGGAAGAGTAAAGGTGCTATGGTTTGCATGTGTCCCTTCCAAATGTCAGGAGTTGCCAATGTAAAGGCATCAGGAATGGGATCTTGTGAATGGGATCAAGGCCCTTATAAAACAGACTTTCCCTTTCACCTTCTACCATGTGGGTATGGTGCTCCTCCCTCTGGAAGATGGAACCACGTGCAGACAACTAAATGTGCTGATTTCTCTATCTTGGACCTCCCAGTCTCTGGAGTTGTGGAAAATAAACTTCTATTATTATAAATGACCCAGTCTGTGGTATTTTAGAAAAGCAGAACAAACAAAGTTTAAGCAAAAGTGTGATATCCACAAAAGCCACACAGACACCAAATTAGTTTATGGTTTCTTTATAATAAATTACCATATTTTGTGACAATACAATGCCCACTTATTTCATAGCTCTGTAAGTGAGATGTCCAGTCAGACTCAACTGGATTCTCTGGTTAGGGATCACAACCCAAATCAAGGACTAGCCTGGTTAAGTTCAGACCTGGAAACAGCATGAACATGCATAAGAGTTCACTTAAATATGGTAGAATATAATTCCTTGTGATTGTTGGACTGAAGTCCATGTTTTCTTGTTGGCTGTTGGTCTTTGGTTACTCACACCTGTTAAAATCTGCTCTATGGCCTTCACACAACCCCTCTATCTTCAAAGTCAGCAGTGGTCCCTAGAATCCTTCATATGCTTTTTATCTTTTTGACTTTTCCTGCTGCTACCAGCTGGAGAAAATCCCTGCTTTTAAAAGATTTGTGTTATGAGGATAGTCTCACCTGGATAAGCTCCTTATATTGAGGTCAACTAATTAGAAACTTTAATTAAAAATCTGCAAAATCCCTTTGTCACATAGCAGAGTCAGGGGAGGCACATCATGGGGCAGAGATCACAGGGCCATCTTAGAATTCTGTCCACTGCAGTCTGGTACAGAGCTGTCATGCCATAAATACTTAATTAATTTATCTAAAAATAAACAAATGAATAAATAAAAACAAAGCTCACCTTTCACTGGATTATTATAAAGATTAAAATAGATAATCCATACAAAAGTACAGATGGTCCCCAATTTCAGATGGTTTGACTTAAATATTCAACTTTATGGTAGTGCAAAAGCAATGTACATTTAGTAGTAAATGAACTTATACTTTGAATTTTCTATTTTTATCTTTGCTAGAGCTAGCAATATGTGGTGCAGTCCTCTCTTGTGGTGCTTGGCAGCTCCCAGGCAACCATGTGATCACAAATATCAATAAACCATTCTCTACAGTGTCCACAATGCCAGTGTATTTTTGGATCAGTGTTTTATGATTGTGCATCCTATCATGTCTACAAAATACCTATTATGTGTATACATGAGATATTTAGCTCTTTATTATCAAATAAGCTTCATGTTAGATAAGTTTGTTCAATGGTAGGATAATGGACATGTTCTGAACACTTAATCTTAAAGATCGGTTAGGCAAAGCTATGATGCTCAGTAGAACCAGGTGTATTGAAGACATTTTCAACTTTAGATATTTTAAATTTTCAATTGGTTTATCAGGATATAACCCAATTGTAAATCAAGAAGAACCTGACTTAGAATAATGCTTGATACACAGTAAGCAGCAGTAATTCCCTCAGGTAGTGTGCTAACAAGATTTTTGTAGTGGTTCTCTAAGGAAGGACCTCCAATGATCAAGCTTCCTAATATTATGCCCTTTTATAATTCCTGGCTCTTGAGTCTAGTCTGCCTCTGTGATTGCTTGTAACAAATTGTTTGTGACAGAAGTAATACTGCCTGACTTCTGATGTTATGTCATAAGAACTCATAGTTTCCACCTTAGTCTCCGGGAATCCTTGCTCCAGGAAAAACCAATTTCCTCAGACCACTGTGCTCTGTGGATGCTCCAACAAGTCATGTGAGAGGTAGCATGGAAAGAAAGATGTTCCAACTCAGGCAGATGATAGACCAGTGATTAAAGAAGGTATCTTGAATGTCACCCCGTTAAACCCTCAAAGTTAATTAATATCTGACTGTAATGTTATGTGAGACTCACAGAGTCAGTAAAGATAATAATAAATTGTTGTTGAAAATCACCAAGTTTGCTGCATTTTTTATCTTTGCAAGAATGAACAACTAGAACAAAGTTCTAAGCAAGTTATTAAGTTCTCATTGTAGTATATCTTCGTGATGCCAATTCACGTTACATCCTTTCCCAGATTCTTATGTAGTTTTGAGACTGGTTGATCTAAAGGTTCTTTGTGATGTGAGGATCAATCCTTCATTTGCTTTATGTAGACTTTTTATTCATTAGAACACACTCCCATTCCTTGACCATCGGTGATAAATGTCTATGTCTATGCATGGTCAGAACTCAAATTAAATCTGACATCTACACCAAGTGGTTGGAGTTAATTTGTCCTCCCTTGGCTCCCACTTATTACAGAGAGACCTGCTCATTTAAGAGCTTTCAAGCCACACATTCCTGTAGTTGGAAGTTATTACATGTTGATAGTTATCTTCACTGACATTCACTAGCCTTGATGTGCCAGGGAATTTTAAATAGAACTGAGAAACAAAGGCAATGCAGTTATGCAGACACCAGAATGTGAAATAACACTCCAGTGACTTAAAGAAATGGGATCAATATAACTCTAATAAAATATGAAGTCCCAGATCCTATTATCTCCAGTGATACTCTAGTTGTCTGTCTTTTAAAAGTGCAGATGAAATCCAGTTAGAAAAATGTCACAGTTCTCCCGAAACAACAGAATGCTGTACACTCACAATAATGAAGATTTCCTTCTTCAGTGAACATGTTGTCTTTAGTCCCCAGTGCAGAGAAATTCCCCCCAAATTTCAGGATCAGCTTATTTGACAAGTGATATGATCTCACCCACAACAGAAGCAAATATCATCTATAACTTTAGTAACTTGCCAAAGTTAAATAAAGGAAATGGCCCAAGAAGAGCAATCAGAAGCAGAGCCTAGAAGCTAGAGGAGCAGACTGGTTGAGCATCTCTGTTCAGCAGAGTGCCTACATGGACTATCGTCAAGGACTTATTGATGATAAATGACAGCGAGGTCATTATTTCCTTGAACCCAATTGCAAAACCTCCTCATTCTTATACGCACAGTCATGCCTGAATGACATTTCAAGATATTTGTGACTGTCTAGAAGCATGAAGGCTGTAGCTCCAAGCTTAATGAACAGGCATGTGTTCTGAAGGAAATAAGAGAATTACCCAACAGCCTTGACTGCAAAACTTTTGATAGTGAAATAACTAAATAACTAAAACTACACAAATGTAGGAGTCCAACACTGGGGAAAGGTGTTAGGGAGGTATCATCGTTTCCTCCATGGCTGCATCGTTACTTGTACAAAGACTGTAAATCTAGCTAAGTTAGAGATCCATATCTCTAATAAAGGAAGGCTTTTGCCTTGATTTTTTTCCCCATTAAATGTCATTCTATCAATCTTTAAAAAATACAGCCATGGTGTGTGTGGATGCTTGGAGGAGCTGAAGGATATAAATCAACAAAGAATCATAGAAGTACAATGGATTCTATAATTTCACTAGTTCAACCCTATTATTTTAGCTCATCCTCAATGACACAAGCTGAGAGAATGAGTTGTGTGAGGCCACGAAGCTCATCTGTGACAGTCAAGACCTGAAGGAGATTCCCTGCCTCCCAGGTTCTTGCCCACCCCAGCACTGCTCCTTGGTGCTGGATATAAGGCAGGTCTGGGGTCTGTTCTCTTCAGGAGCAGCTGCTTCCTGTTACACTCACCTGTATGGTGCCAGAATCCCGACACTGACTGTGATGAGGGAGGAGAAGGAAGATGAAAGTTCTTCCTTCACTGAGTTTCAGGGGAATTAGGATGAGCCGGGAGTTATGGCAACGATTACCAGTGGCTAAAGCTTCCAAAGGATACTCTATACAATGTTAGGGATTATTGACAAGGGAACTTACAGAATATAGGTAAAAAGAAAAGTACTCTGCTCTCTATTTTGAGGACCAGAAGACCAAAGTTTATGGCTCAAAGAGGCCTCTAAAACCAGATAACCCTTCTTTACTTTTAGACTTCATATCTCCCACATGTACATAGGCCAAGTGTTCTAGCCATATATAATTTCCCCCCATTCCCTGTTGATTCATCCTTTTATTCTTAACAGTTTTGTGGGGGTTTTATCAACACAGCTGTGTTTTGAGCTAAATTTTTATTTTTCCAGATCTTTTTTTTGGTGAGAGTGGGGGTGGGGTACCAAGAGAAGAAACATTTAACACAATCAGGATTAGATCTACTTGAAATCACGTAGAGAAGAGTATGACAAATTCTTGTCTTTCCAGGAAAAAAAAAATGTATGGATATCATGACCATTTTCTGTTTCCTATCCCTCCTGCCTGAAGCATGTGTGTAATGTTTGGAGCAGCAGCAGCCATGTTACAGCCATGAAGAAATGGCATTGTTGCCTCCTGAACCATATCTGGCAATTACCTATTGTGAACTTCCTTTTTTCAAGATAAAAATCAGTTTTTCTTTGTTTCAACTATTGCCTCTGGGTCTTCTGTTATACAAAACAAATTGCATTCCTAGCTAATTCATTCTTTCAAGATATATCTTTGCCTATTTTGAGAGAATTCTTCAAATTCTTTCAGTTCTCTAGTTCTCCACACTTTTTCACATTCTGACCTTTCTGAAATGAATCTCTCCCTTTCCTATATGTAAAAGATTTTTTCTACCTGTAAGAAAATCTGAACCCTAGCCTTTTCTGTTGAATCCTCCCTTATGTCCTCAGAGTTAATTTGATACCTTTATGTCTCCCCATTACTATCTGTACCTACTGTCAATAGATATTGATTATGTTTATTACAATTATGTATGTAATCTACATGCCCCACATCAGGCTCCGTAGACTCTGAGATTGTATTATTAATATTCATTCATAGTCATTCAGTTCCCTCATAATAGGTTCCTGGAAAGATAATCTACCACCTCTCAATACTGAGGACACCCCATGTGTGCAAGAAGGAGACCTAGACTCTGACTGTGGCTATCCCAGCCTCGGGCCTGCTACAATAGCCATCTCTGTCTGACTCTAATAAGTATGCTGCGTATTAGCACTGTCTGTCACTCAATCTCCCTCTTCCTCGGAGAATAATGTCCTACTCTGGGAACAGAAATCTGGGGCAGTCCAAAGCTAGAAGAGCCTCAGAGTAACAAAACTGCCTTATGCTCTCGAGTGAAAGCAATACCATCCGCTCTATAATGAATCCAGGTGCAGCACAAATCCTATCCCATGGTCATGTGGGAAACCAGATGCCGTGGCAGGCCAGCTAATCCAACATCTTTCTCCTCCATCTCCTGCTTTCCCCTGTAAAATGAGCACAAAGCTTTTGTCCTCTCCCTTTCTACTACTGAGAAATCCATATATTTTGGACATCTGAAGTCCTGGTCACTGACCTCACGTGTCACATGAAGGTAGTCTGTGATGCCCAGGTTGAAGTCACCAGGACACCCTAACATATTTATTTTACATCTGCTCCTTTTACGGGGTTGTCAGTTCCTCTGGGACTTGGAGATTTGAGTTTAGTTTAGGTTTTTTCCCTATGTTTTGATTTTTTGTTCTTGTTTATTTTCTTCCTTTTGCCTTGAGCAGCAGCTGGCATACAGTGGGTCTTTCCTTGATGATTTCATGAGGCTGAAGGAGGCTAAGTGACAAAATTCCACCTGTTCAACTAGTCATCCTGGGAGCCAGAACTAGAAGTTTCTTTGACTTCCAAGCTCACACTCATTACTCTTTAATGAGTCTTTAATGACACCTGGAGCAGTAAGAGCAGGCATGTTTCTTCACGAAAGAAAATAGCTCTCTTGCTTGCAGATGAATCTAGTTCTTATAGTTTGAGAAAGGAGTTTATCATTTCCAATATATGACATGTGCTCTACCCCACAGTCCTTGGTGGCCATATGCCTTTCTGAAAGTCAATGGATAATCCTAGGAATCACAGTGGAGATCAGCCTTGCTTCTGTCAGAGAATTTGTTCCATCCAAAGTGAGTAAGTAGCCTACTAATTGCAGGGAAAAACAAAAACAAAAATTGGTAAGATTAGCACATGTGCCAAAGTGTCTTACCTTGATGTGTACGCACTCAACCTCACACAAGGCTTCCCCATGAACATATCTCAGGAAACTGAAGACTGAGCAAAGCCAGCTCACAGAAGCGAAATGACGGTAATCAATACTTGGGTTGCCCTGGCAACTGGTGGTGGGGAAGAAAAGCTACTGCCAAATGATTCGCATGATGACAATCGCCTTCACTGAGAGTCCTGCAGTAGCCCCATTAGCCATCTGGCTTAAAGAGCAGGAGAGAGCAGTGGTGCCAAGGCGGTGCATTATTTTATCCAAGCCTCCTCCTACCCCACTAACTGAGTCGTCTCACCTCAACTGGTAACAGATTCAATTAAAACAACGAAAAAGACAAAAAGCTACATAGGATGTATGAAGGTAGAGGAGGTAAAATTTTTCTCCTCTTCTCATTATCTAAAATTTTAAAATGAGACCTGTATTAACTCAGGCTGTCATAGCAAAATTATACTGACCAGGTGGCTTAAACAACAGAAATTTTCTTCTGCAGGCCTGGTCATTTTCTGGTAAGGGCTCTTTTTCTGGCTTGTATATTGCCCTGCCTTGCCATTTCCTCACATGGCATTTGATCTGTGCATGAATATGCAGGGAAGAGGATATCTCTGTCTCTTTCTTTGTGATGCTACTGACCAAACCCATGACCTCATGCATGCCAGGCAAGTCCTCTGCTACTGAGCTTCATCCCCAGCCCTTCTCTTCCTCATTTTATAAGGTCATCATACCCATATAATTAGTACCCCACTCCTATAACCTCATTTAACCTTAATTTTTCCTAAAGGCTCTATCTCCAAATACAGTCACATTGGGATTTAGGCCTTCAATATCTGAATTTGGGGGAGGTATAATTCAGTCTATAGCTTAAAATGCATGTTCTTCTTGCATGCAAAATACATTTATTAAAACCCAACAGTCCTGGGTCTTGAGTCCTGAGTCTTAACTCATACCAGGATCAACTCAAAGTCTAAAATCCACCCTTGGCTAAATGTTTTAAATGTGAGACTCATCCTAAAACCAAATTCCTCTCCAACTGTGAAATTGGGAAGTTGGATGAGTTATGTACTTCCCAAATACAATAGTTGGATAAACATAGGATAGATATTCCCATTCCAGCCAGGAGAAAACAGAAAGAAGAAAGAGGGGCTAGATCCCAAACAAGTCTAAACTCTACCAAGATAAATTCCATCAGACATGAAAGCTTTAAAATGGTGGCATGGTGGTGTACGCCTGTAACCCCAGCGGCTCGTGGGAGGATTGCAAGTTCAAAGCCAGCCTCAGCAAAAGCAAGGTGCTGAGCAACTCAGTGAGACCCTGTCTCTAAATAAAATACAAAGTAGGTCTGGGGATGGCTCAGTGGCTGTGTGCCCCTGAGTTCAATCTCTGCTACCCCCCAAAATAATAATCCTTTTGTTATCAAAAGCTCCGTCCTTGTTCCTGATTGCCAATCCAATAACAAGGACAGAGTTTTGAGAGAAAGGAAAAAGAAGTTTTATTGCTTTGCTAGCTAAAGAGAAGCACTGGGGACTGCAGTCCCAGAGGCTGTGGTTTTCCCCATCAGGGAAAACAGAGGGTTTTTAAAGAAGTTCTTCAAAGGCTGCATTCTAGGCCTGCCCTGATGAAGATACCAGGTGTGCTCTGCCCTGACTGTGTGTTGAAATTCACTTGTTAATCTGGGAGATAGTCACTTCCTAGATCTTCTGGGGACTTCTTCTGTGGTGGGTGTGTGCTTGAGGATGAATAGCTATGTGCAGAACAGGAAAAGGTAATCTCGTTCCCTGCCCCCAAGTTAGGGAGGGGAGACGGATATAAGGAAAAGATAAACGTGTCCTTTTTAAAATAGTCCCCACAGCACCAAGGTCTATATTCAAAAAGTGAAGTGGACCCCTGTTACACTAGCAGCTGGAGCCAGCAAGTACCAACAGCTCTCTGACACTCTCCATTGGACTCTCTTCCTCTCTGGCTGCTAGACCCTTCAGTGCTGCCAGCTATGGTTGGTGGCTGCTTTTAGTACCAGCAGCCTCAGTGTTACTTGCTTTTAGTGTCACCAGCTCAGCTGGTAATGCTCTAGAGAGAAATCATGAATAGGCAATATAAAACCCATCCCAAAGAGACTTCATTAGAACTTCCGCTGCAGCATAAGGGAAACAGTACTTGGATTCCACTGTTCCAACAAGGGTGAGAAGAGGATTGCTCATGTTGACCTAAACAACAAAGACGGTAGGCTCACACGTGTGCACAATGCCCTGCCTGTACTGCAGACATTCTGCTTCTTCTTGGGAGGGGTTCCTGACAGACCACAGAGGGGACAGCTGCAGTAGCTGCAGAGGTGGACACCATCCAGAGAAGCTGTGGGGTACAGTTGTCAGGGATGGACACTCATCAAAATCTGCAGCAGCCAAAGCAAAACTCTTTGGAGCATCCTGGGGCATCTGATGTCATTGAGGCCAGTGGCAAGGCATTTGGGACCCCACGGCTGTCAAAGACAGAAAAAAGGAAAAAGTGCCTCTTGGCAAGTATGGCTCCTAACCAACATGGTTCTGGGGAGGGCTTTGTCCATGTGCTCTTTGTGGTCATCACTTGTTCTGCTAAAATTGGGGAAGAAGCCACCTTGCCCCAGGCTTGGGATAGAAGCAGCAGTCAGAGGCGCTCTGAATCCCCTTAGATTCATTCCTCACTTTTCTCAAACAGTAACACATGTTGGCAGGCTTCCTTCACTCTGTCCTAATTTCTGTTTCCTTTAGCCCCAGCAGGCAGTGTTTCTGAGGGTATAATCCTGGTTTCTGCTGAGCAGTCACTGCCTAAGCAAAACCAGTGTGTATATTGCAATTCATCAACACCCTGAGTGCGAGATCTCAGATTCACTCATTTAACTGACAAGTTGTTTTTTTTTCAGAATATGTTGGGTGACTTCTGGTGGGCCCCACAGCTGGAAGCACATATTTCACAGCCTTAGCTGAGTTTCTTTAGTGGAAAGATCTTTTGTGGGAGCACCTGCAGGAAACATTCTAAGCTTAAAGGCAATTTCTTCTATTAAACACAGAACTCAGGCATTTTCTAAATGCTAAAGATGATCTAAGGATCTTCTCATAAGAAAATATTGACTATCTGCTTTCTAGGTACACATGTTGCTTAAGTAGATTGACCTCTCCAGTTAAGAAATATTGGTCTAATGCCCCCACTTTAACTCCACCAAAAAATTGCAGTGGATAGGTAATATTTACTTAAACTTCACTTCTAAGCATATTTTATAAAGGATTTATATTAAAAAGGATCTGTTTGAAAAATAGTCCTCTGACTTGCAAAGCTATGGTTGAAGGTACTGCTATTTTCTTATTCAGCATTTATCTAACACCTCACCTGGTGAACTTGCACTTTCTTAAAATTTTAGTAGAATATGTATATTTATCTCTCCAGAGAAATGTTATAATTACTTAAACATAAAGTAGTAAAATGGTGCTTTATAAAGGTTTGCTCTTCTTAGGTGGATTGAAGCCTAAAATTCAGTGTTTAACAATCAAGTTCTTCATAGCTTCCAACACATTTTTGGTACTGTTCTATTCCCACAACTAAGCCAATTCTGCAATATGTTTAGATTTTAACTCATAGAGAGGATATGTAGTGAAATGTGAAATGACTGCTTTTGCAAGTAAAGTCACAATAACATTCAACTAAATTTAATGAAATAATTCAGTGGGTGTCAATATATTAAAGGCAATTCAATATTTAGGAAACCTCTCAATTCAGTGTTGTATCAGAAGCTGGCAGTTGCAAAAGGAATATAGGACATGATGTTCTAGTGCTGTGCATTCTTTTAATAATTCAAGATCTTTATTAGGAAATACTTTCTCAAACCTCAAATGGTTGGGAAAATAAATATCTTGCAGGGAAAACAATCATTTCTAGTAGTACTAAATTTAAACATGGAAAACTTGAAATCTCTGATGACAAGATACACCTACAGAAAGATATCAATTAAAGCCTGAGCCATTATGGTTTATGCCTGGAGAGCTAATCTAGCAAACCCATGTTCAAATGTGTTTTGACTACTGCCCCGAAGTTGCATAGCAAGTATATATTGTGAGAAAATAGCTTTGTTTGCAGTTTGTATGTGTGTGGGGCTTTACAAAATTAAAATCCCTGTGCATTTTATAACTATGTTATCATTTCAGAAGAGATATTTGCAGAGAATGGATGATTAATTATATTTTGCCATTTCTTAATTACCCATACTTAGTCTTATGCTCTAATTATTTTTCATGTTTCTAAGCTTTTCTGTTGTTGGTCTTTAATAAGAGATAATCAACAACTCATTAGGGTCCTGGGGGAAGGGAGAATGGGAGGGAGGACATGTGGGAAGACCAAGTTTTGCTTTCAATGTTTTTCCCTGCTAAGTTTTATTGTACATCATTATCTTTATTTTCATTCATCTGTCTTTTGCAGGATATAGTTTTTTTTTTTATTTGTGCTCCTTTTCTGGTTGATCCTCAGGCAGATTATTGTTGCAAAATCCATTGTCATTGTGTGTCATTCTTCATTTTCCCTAATGAAGTTCCTGTTGGAGCCCTGGGGTCTGGTTTGTTTCTGCTACATTCAACGGAACTTGTGTAGAAAGTCACTCTGACCCATTGTGGACTGTGTTCCTGATAATTGGTCCCATTCTGCTTTTGTCTGGTATGTGATGTTGTTGTTTACATGAAACTGCACACTTTCTAAATGGAAATATTTCATACTCCATTGCAATCATGATATTTATTTAGTTTGCAGATTGAGGCTTACCTAGCATTCTTAATTTTGAATCTTACCACATACATAGAAAGTTTGAATACATAGAATTTGAAAGGAGAATTGCCATTTCCCACATGCAAAAGCACGAATCCCACCAGAGGAACAAACCACTCCTCTCCAGATGGAAAAAAGAATCATGTAAAGCGGGCATGCTGACCTTTCATCTGTTTTACTTTAGGTCTTCACTAATTCCAGACATTAGTTGAATTTGGGGAATTTTATCCCATACACCCTTTAATCCACTACATTGCCACACTGCATTTCACTGTTGTTTGTTAAACATTCTGTACCATTGAGAACTTTATTTCATTTGCCATTCGCTATTCTAAGTTTTACTCTGTACATACTATGCTGTGCTGTACTATGGATCAATGTGTTTGCACAGGAAGATGAAGCACTCCTTGAATCTTCTGTCTGGGGGAAATGGAGACTCTGTGTACCATCGTTCTGGCTTGCCTTTTAGAGTCTGAGTTAGGTGCCCATTTTTCTTACTCCATTGAAGCATCATGTTTTGTTTTTATCATATGTTAGACTTTACCAAAGTCAAATGTTGACTCAGATAACCAATTTCCTCATCAGACTCAAGTTTCCTAAGGTTAGGGACTGTGCTGTGTCTGCTTCCTCCCTTCTTTCTGAGTGATCTTCAGTTCTTTCCTTTCAAGGCCAGACTCTGCACTCTGCTTCCACTGGTTTCAGCAACCCTCCCTGCCCCATGGCTGCCATACCAACACTTTCTCCCACTCATTGACTCCCCAGATGTATTTCTGTGACATTTGTGAACTTGCATCACTTGTTTAATTTTCTGCTTCCACTAGAATATTCACTCTATACCTTTTATCACCCCATCTAAGTTATAATGAGATCTTATTATATATCATTTTGCTCCTCACTACACTGTACCATGCAGGGTGCTGTATATTAGGGACATGGTTCATTGACTCTAAAACAGCAGTTGGTCAAACAAATATCCCTTCCTTCATAAGTTGTGTCATATATATATATATATATATATATATACACATTTAATATATATGTATATATATGTGCGATATAAATGATGTGCAGTATAGAAATGTTTGTGTACCTGAATGTATGTATGTGTATAAATGTAGAATGTATCATTTATCAAGGAGAAATTGAGATTATTTGAAGCATTATTAAATCTGAGATGCTTGTCTGGATACCCACAGTTTTTATTATGTGCCCTTTTTCCTTACTCATTACTATATCCATCTATTTTGGATTCTAATGATTGAAAATCATTTTTATATTATGTGTGTGTGTTCTAATACATTTCTCGACTATTGTTATGGTTTGGATGTGAAGTGTCCCCAAAAGCTCATCTGTGAGACAGTGCAAGAAATTCAGAGGAGAAATGATTGGGTTATGAGAGTCTTATCCTAATCAGCGAATTAATCCCTGATGGAATTAACTGAGTGGTACCTGGAGGCAGATGGAGTGTGGCTGGAGGGAGTGGATCATTGGAGATGTGACTATAAGGTGTATGTTTTGTGTCTGGAGAGTCTGTTTATCTCTCTGTTTCCTGATGATGTGAGCTGCTGCACTCTTCCACCATGATGTTCAACCTCACCTCAAGCCCTGAGGAATGGGGCCAGCTGTCTATGGATTGAGACCTCTGAAACTGGGAACCCTCAAATAAACTCCCTCCTCTACAACTGTTCTGGTCAGATCTTTTATTCACAGCAGTGAAATAGCTTACTAAAACAACTATCATTATCATCTTTTACTTTGGAATTTATCAAAGCAAATTCAAACTATCTTTTTATTTGAGCTTCATTGAGAGAAACAGTT
>JAJEJO010000653.1:262148-274896 GCA_020662805.1 Glaucomys volans
CTTACTCCATTGAAGCATCATGTTTTGTTTTTATCATATGTTAGACTTTACCAAAGTCAAATGTTGACTCAGATAACCAATTTCCTCATCAGACTCAAGTTTCCTAAGGTTAGGGACTGTGCTGTGTCTGCTTCCTCCCTTCTTTCTGAGTGATCTTCAGTTCCTTCCTTTCAAGGCCAGACTCTGCACTCTGCTTCCACTGGTTTCAGCAACCCTCCCTGCCCCATGGCTGCCATACCAACACTTTCTCCCACTCATTGACTCCCCAGATGTATTTCTGTGACATTTGTGAACTTGCATCACTTGTTTAATTTTCTGCTTCCACTAGAATATTCACTCTATACCTTTTATCACCCCATCTAAGTTATAATGAGATCTTATTATATATCAGTTTGCTCCTCACTACACTGTACCATGCAGGGTACTGTATATTAGGGACATGGTTCATTGACTCTAAAACAGCAGTTGGTCAAACAAATATCCCTTCCTTCATAAGTTGTGTCATATATATATATATGTATATATATATATACACACATACACACATTTAATATATATGTATATATATGTGCGATATAAATGATGTACAGTATAGAAATATTTGTGTACCTGAATGTATGTATGTGTATAAATGTAGAATTTATCATTTATCAAGGAGAAATTGAGATTATTTGAAGCATTATTAAATCTGAGATGCTTGTCTGGATACCCACAGTTTTTATTATGTGCCCTTTTTCCTTACTCATTACTATATCCATCTATTTTGGATTCTAATGATTGAAAATCATTTTTATATTATGTGTGTGTGTTCTAATACATTTCTCGACTATTGTTATGGTTTGGATGTGAAGTGTCCCCAAAAGCTCATCTGTGAGACAGTGCAAGAAATTCAGAGGAGAAATGATTGGGTTATGAGAGTCTTATCCTAATCAGCGAATTAATCCCTGATGGAATTAACTGAGTGGTACCTGGAGGCAGATGGAGTGTGGCTGGAGGGAGTGGATCATTGGAGATGTGACTATAAGGTGTATGTTTTGTGTCTGGAGAGTCTGTTTATCTCTCTGTTTCCTGATGATGTGAGCTGCTGCACTCTTCCACCATGATGTTCAACCTCACCTCAAGCCCTGAGGAATGGGGCCAGCTGTCTATGGATTGAGACCTCTGAAACTGGGAACCCTCAAATAAACTCCCTCCTCTACAACTGTTCTGGTCAGATCTTTTATTCACAGCAGTGAAATAGCTTACTAAAACAACTATCATTATCATCTTTTACTTTGGAATTTATCAAAGCAAATTCAAACTATCTTTTTATTTGAGCTTCATTGAGAGAAACAGTTCTTATCATCATCATAGAGTTTAATTTTTTTTGCAGTGTTGGGAATTGAACCCAGAGCTTCATGTATACTAGGCAAGCCCTAGCTATATCCCAGCCCAATTTTTAACTTGTAATAAAATATTCAAAGAGTTTTAGGAGGAATTAACTGATATTTTTTATTTCTTTAATACTTTGTTGCCATATGTATATAAGGATTTCTCTTATACTTTTTAGAAAAATAGTACCTCCATTACTGATGAATTTGTTTCTTGGTGGATAGTTACTTGCATAAGAAAGGGTTGTACATTTATTGAAAACATATTAATCCTTTTTCTTAAGTTGAATATTTTCCTTATGTGTCTTTTTTGTTTTTTTTTAGGCTGCTTCCATTTGCCTGTTCCATCTTGTAGTAGAATAACCATTACCCATTGGTAATTGTTTTTAAATCACCTCTGTTAGGATATTTAAATATATTGATTGCACCAATCTACCATCATTCAAAATTAATCAAGCAAATTTAAATCCTTATATTCTCTATTCCACTTTAATTTCTCTGATAATATTAGCATCTTTTTACTCTCTGCCAGTGAAAGTTCATGTAATGGTAATCCTACATTTTTCTCTTCTGCAGATCTATATTTAGCAATTTCTGAGTATTCTGATTTTTATCATTTCTAGTTAACTATTTCAAATTCTACTGGGACTTAGTTCTATTATTATCTTACTGAGATAAGCCTTTTTCCCTTAAATTTTGTGTCATCCATTATTATTTTTAGCAAAACTTGATGCAGAACCTAATAATAAGCAATAGTCTTAAAAAATAAATATTCTTTAGTGAAAGGTAGGAGATAGGAACTGGGGGAGGGGAGAGATAATGAATGTAAGTTCATGCTTTAGTTTTAACCTAATGATTTCAAGTGTTGGCAGTAAATAAAAGAATTGTGCAAATGCTGAAGAACACGATGCACCCTTACCTGTAGGGAAAGTGCAGAGCATGGATCTCAAGTAAGTTCTTGAAACCTAACTTAATGAGCAATATCTCACTGTACTTTTTCCCATCACCTCCATGGATTTGCATGACTACTTCCTGTGAGTTAATATTGGTTAAAAAAAAAAAAGAAAACACAGCTAGGTATGGCATGCAATGCCATTGGGGTCATTAAAGAGTCCAGTGGCAGAATAGGTATGACAGATACTGGAAGAATCCTAATCACATGAAGTGTCCCAGGACAAAGGGTTTTATGTCACATAAGATTTGGACAGATGTGTAAAGAAGTCAAGCAGTGTAGAAACCTCTGTGCATATTCAAACATGGAGCTTCCATTTCTTTACCCTCTTTTTTATTTTTAAAATACTTTGTAATATCCCACATACTATTTTGAGAAAGACTAGAACAAGGGTAATTTGACGAGAGTGAGAGATGCAAATGAAGCTAACACATAATATATTGTATGGAAATGTATTTTAAAGCTTTGGGCTTTTTTTTTTTTTTACTCTTTCCCCTTAGCATAAAAAACATTAGTCAAAATAATTCTTTCCTTAAAAGGCAGGGAAAGATTTAACAAAAGATATTAATCTATTTATGAAGACAAGGATTATTTCTCTTTAAAGCACTCTGAATATTTAATTCTAAGCACTGTGTCTCAGAACTTGCTTGCAAAAGGAATAAAAATAAGAAATGTATTTGCCAGAAACAAATTACTAAAAAATGTTAATAGAAAAACACTGTCTGAAAATTGTCAAAAAACATGTCCCATCTATTTGTTTTTTGAAAGGGTACAATGATGCTATGGTCTAAGGGCAGTTATAGTGATCTGCAAGGGTATTGATCTTAGTGCAAGGTCACAGTATCTGATGTGAAAATGTAGCATTCCTTGGTTACGATATCTGAGATACACACACATATACATATAAAAATATGTATATAATATTATTTATGTTAATATATAATCAGATATTCAGATTATCTTGGTAATATCTCATCAGATATCTTGGATGTGCATATGTGTAAATATGTATTTATTGTATGGAAATGTATTTTAAAGCTTTGTTTTTTTTTTGTCTCTTTCCCCTCATCAAATATCTTGGATGTGCATATGTATAAATATGTATATTTATAAATACATATATAATCTCCCTGTCCCTTGTAGCTTGACTACTGCAAAACGAAAGTGTTGACTAGAAGATGCAAGGACAAGACATGTTTCTAGTTCTTAATAAATTAAACACAGCCATAGGTTTTTCTTACACCTGTTTCTGGGACTCCAAACAGGCTTGTGACAGTCCCATGTACCAAATTCTTACTCTGTGTCCAGGAGACTGCACTGAATTCATGAAGATAAAAGAGACTTTGGGATAACATGCTGTTTCTCCCCACCACCAGCAAGACTTTTTACATGCCTTTCCCTTTATATGTTTAAAACTTGGTTTTCTTTCATTGCATAGTTTTCTTTCACATTTCTGCTATAAACAAGTTTAGCATGACCTCTGCTGCTCTCCCTGGGAGAGATAGAATGCATTTTCACAAATTAAGGATATTAAGAAATATTTTTATATAAATGCTTTCCTGCAATATTAAAATGTTTTCTCTAGTGAACATCTACAATAACCAAGATACCATAGTGCATTTTAAAAATATCCTTTCTGATAATTTTGTATTTTTGCCATGTGTAGGTGTTTCTACAATAAAAACAAATTCAATTAAGCAATGCTTATTTTATAATTGATCTGCCTTTTATCATATTGGTAACTGATAGGTTTTTGTCTTTAACCCCCATATATTATGTATCACCAGTATATTATATTTGTGCCACATTATTTGTAATTCCTCTAATAGCTTCTTATTCTCATATGATGTACCTGAATTAAATAGATCTCTAAAATGCATTGTCCATTCACCATGTGTTTTTAAAGATATTTTTAAATGAATGCACCTTTTTTTTTTACTCTTTGCTTAACTGTTACTGATTATTATTTTGAAACTCGGAAACTACTTCTGAAGAGAATCAGACCCTATAGTTATAGTTTACCATGAAGAATGATGAAATATTAATGAAGTACAATAGAATAGAATATTTTTTTCTTTTTTTAAACCATCCCTGAGGTAATTGTTCAATATCCAACATCTTAAATAATTAGAATTAACTATTCTAAAGCAATTAAAAACTATATACTTGCTTCTATCTCATATTTACTTACACTTAAAAATAATTTGTTAAAGTAATTCTGTAGAGAAATGTTTGTGATAGTTCTAACTATCTAAAGGTCATTGTGGTGTGGCAGAGGCTGCAGATCTGGAAAACAGTGCTGATAGAGGGAGCTGTGAAATTTCAACTACAGGTCACAGGCTCCATCATTGTCTTTTAATGACTTCTGTAGGTCAATGCCAATTCCTATCCATCACTTTTCAACCTATACCTGAATTAGAAGACAAGATAATGCATTTGGCTACAAAATATTAATGTGAAGTCCTCCAAGTAACAAAATGGTCCATTTTCTGGTTTGTCTATAAGAAAGGTTGTTTTATATTAAATGGCTTTTTTACAAATTTGAAATGTGAATATATTTTATTTTTTCCCAGTGAGTACACAATACACAATTGTTTGACAATACTATTAACCAATTTTATGCCAATTTCTTTGCCAATCTAACATCAAAGGAAACACATTAAGATTTTGGATGTTGTTTGGTGACTTAAACAAACTACAGTTTTAAAAAAAATGCATCTATAAAACAAAGTATAAAAAGTCTACCCACGGCCACAGAATCCCTTATCTTGCAACACTTTTAAAGTCACAATAAATGCTTTTTAAGTTATGAAATTATAAAGAGTCAGTAAGTTGCATGTCATTTAAAGAAATGCATGGTGCTTCATTTGAAGTACACATTATAAAGAAGCAAAATAAAAGTAACTTCACCTCTAAGATAATGTGGAAAGACATGTAGCTTTACACCAATTCTTGTCATGTAATTCTATAAACACAATATACAGAGCAGATGAAAAAACTAACATTAGTGTATTATGGTTCTGCATATCTTTAATACTGACACACAATAGCTTTCCAGTGAAGGTAATCCACAGTTTGGAGCTCATTGGCATTGTTATTGTTTTATTGTCAATGGACAATTACATATTTTTATTGAGTAGAAATTAGGAGGTGTTCCACCAAAGCATATACAAACTTTCAACTCAAATCCCATTGAAAATATATTTAAATACCCAGAGCATTAAACTATGACATAGAACACCATTAAATCTGTTATTCAAAGCAAGTAAACTTGCAATGGTTTTACTTCCCTTTGGTTGTATGATAATTTGACATGTTGGTCCTGATGTTCCTGTATTCGCTCTTGAAGTGGATTCAAATCCTGTGAAGGAATCAATTCTTTTCATGCCCCCGTACTATCCTAACTTTTTAAAAAATGGCATGTAAAAGATTTGGAGGAGGGTGGGTTGACTCCCCGGCATATACTGGCATACCTGAGTTTGGGCATTGATGTGGTTATTTTCCCCAGAGACTTTACCCATTATGATAGAGGTGGTACTTGTGTCTCTTGTGATTTCATGGCAGTGTTGCCTACAAGTGCAAAGTAAGTTACATTCTCTCCCACCCACCTTTCCTTCTGATGGCTTATGCCAGTTTTGCTTAGCCAAGTGAGCTCAACAAATTTCAAATCACATTCATTGAATCAGCTACACACTGAAAATCTATGAAGGTTCTCCTACAGGTTTGTATTAGTCTGTTGACATTCTGGCTTGTACTGACTAGTAGCTTTATACATATATCATGTTGATGAAGATTTCTGATTTTTAAGAGTGTTTCTGAATTTTTATAGCCTTAGGATGTTATTTTGGGTGGAAGATTTGATGTATCAATTTATTTAAAATTAGGCTTAAAGGCAACATGGACTATTCTAAAGAATACTCCAGGTAACACAAGGTCTGTTTTGCATTATCTAACTGTTAATTTTTAGGTGCTGAAGATAATCAGGAAGGTATGATTCTACGTTCCAATTATTCTATAAGTCATCTACATAAAGACACATTTTATGTCTTGGTTTATTAATTGCCTACAAATGCCAGTTACCAGGGGTCATGAGTCTGTATAATCTATGTAATAAAGTGTTAGACTAAACTCAGTGATTGAGTAGCATAAAGATGAAACACAGATGAATACAACTTTATAGATATTTCTTTTTTTGAAATAAAGGAGGTGAAGTAAGGAACTTCACAAAAAATAAATTCCTCACATCTTAGAATCGTGAATAATTACGCATTCATTTTTTGCAGAAGCTTTTCTCCTTTCCCAGTTCCTTTATCCCACAGAAGTGAAACTGCATGAAAATCCAGGCACTGATGGTACAAAGTTGATAAAAGGTTTAATAAGTGTGTCTTAGAATTCCTTTTCTCTTCCATGAAGAAATGAACTATACGACACCAAGAAGACATTGGGGCCTATAAAGAACATCACATTCTAGGTTTGCCTGTACTGATGCAGTCTCAGGGAATACAAAAGATGGAGCCATTTACTCTATCGTCCCTTTGCTATGACAACTTGACATGAACCAGTGACTGAGTCAACAATGCAGAGTGTGAGAATTATTAAAGGGTCTCCTAATTTAGAACTGATCCTGATTGTTACATCGAATACTTTTGAAGTACTCAATATATCATAGGAAAAAATATAAGAAAATAAAGCCAGAGATAGAATTTAAGATTGTGTAGGTAGCACATGGGAAAATGTCACAAGTGGGAATTTCAGGAAGGTTATCTTCTACTTGACTGATTGACTATACATGTACAGTATCTAACATATATTTCAAAATCACATTAATTTTGAGCATACATAACTGATGTTCAGGAACTTCTTGTTCTCAAAGTCGTGGAAACAAATGAGGCAGGACACTGTTATTAATGTCCACTTACAAGGTTTGGTTTTATTTAAAAAGTGTATAAACATGCATTTTTCTCTTTTTTAATTTTTCTTTTCAATTTACTCATTCAAAGTGGGTCAAACAGATTTTAGTTGGTAGCCAATTTCTGAGAATGTACCATCAAATATTTATTTCAATAAACCTACCAAAGGTGAACTGAACATACTCCGAGCACTGCCTTTTAAGCACTTACAATTTGGCTCTACATTTGGTGAAATCAACTTCACTTCTTGATCGAATGAAACACAAAGTTGTATATGGACTGCATTTTTTTTAAGTCATGAATTTAAGTGATGCAGTTCTATCCTCTAGTGTGTACTGTACATGTATTAGAAAGACAAAACAAGATATTGCAATAGAGTTCATATTTGGAAGCAGCCTGAGTATGTCCTAATAATAAATTGCTTCTTTATTTGCTAGATATTCTGGAGTTCATTTTGTTTGTTTCCTTGGGGAACTTCATGTTATATTCTGACTTAATGAGTTGGAGAGATTAATTATGGTAATTCAGAAAATGCTGTTTTAAAAAGCTGTAATATAAATACAGCTCTTGTGAAACACCTTAATTTCCTTTCGCTTGTTGCAATTCTCAGGTGGGTCAATTACAATGACAGGTAAAGTTGATTCTAAATAAAACTTTAATTATCTTTTTTTTTTAAGTAAGTTTAGTACATCTTTGCTATCTGCATATTTTAATGCATATTCAGTCTAAAGACTTAAAAATTCTTTCTTTTGACCCCTTGCTTTTGTCAATAGCAAAAGCCATCTGTCTGCTTTTAAGAACTGACTCAATTCCTGATGTTCAGACTTTGCCAACACCATTGTTCCTTTGCATCTTCCTATTTCTACACCCCAACTGAAAACCATCTAACAGGATGGGTTACACCAGCATTATCCAACCTAGCTTACAGTACAGAAACCCCCTTCACATTCAATCTTTTCTTCATGTCATGAGGAGTAGAGATTTGTGCTTATCACCAAATAAAATTGCAGTGCAAAATTTAAACATAAAAGTTACACAATTAAAAGTTAATATATGGCACCACAGCCTATTAATTCACATATAGTACAACAGACCAATAAGAACAGACAATAATATGAACAGAGCTAAAAAGAGTGAGCTTGCATAGCAATGCACAAAAGAAATTATATACAGAGGAAAATCCTTTTCTTCCTGGAGGGCGAGTTTTGTTTTCTTTCTTTTTTATATACTCCTGACAAGAAAGAGTTAAGGTGGGTGGTGTACTTAAGAGAAGAACACAAGTAAAATATCTGTGGGATATGTGTGGCTGTGTGTCTTTACATTGCATTTACAGTTCTTTTAATAGTACATAAATAAAAGAAATTGTTCATTGCACTGTTTAGTGTCATCACGTCCATGAGTTGGGACCCGATGGTCCTTCAGAGCAGCTTTGTATGTCTCCTCTCAGTTACTCTAAAAAGAGATGGAAACAAAAGTCAGGAATAAAGCTCAAATTTAAATGAAGTATTCTTCTATCCCAAGAGCAACCAGATAGTAAATGAAGATGAGGTCATCAGAAAGCTCTTGGTGAGTTTGTGCATTTCATTTTAATTGAACCAGATAATCAGGGAAAAGAGAAACACTGTAGAATCTGGAGGTTTAAAATTCAAGTAGAGCTCTTTTTTTCACTCCCTGCATATCTACAATTATTTCAAAAGAAAATTTAAAAAAAATTTCAAGTAGCCATGAACCAAACTAAAAATCACAAATAAATCTTAATATTAATCAGATTAGCAGTAGCCAACAAACGTAACCCAGATGCATAAACAACTTTACAGTTTTAAAAATATTTTCCCTTCTCATTATCTCATGAACTCTCCCAGCCTGTGATGTGAGCATAATGGTAATCATACTTTTTTTTCCATGAGGAATTCAAGAGATCAGAAAAGTAGCTTTCTCTTCTCATGAGACATAATCAGGCAAGTGGTAGAGAACATTAGAACCATTGCTGTTCTCTTAACAGCCTTGGATTAAGTAGAGTTGAAAGAAGCAGTTGACAATGTTAAGCAAGTCTAATTCTGACAGGGAATAGGGGGTTTTGTTTAAGCTACTCTGGTGGGATACAAGCATATGATTCTCTTGTTTCTTAACTTTTGTTTTAATTTTTAAAAATTAAGCAAAGCTCTTAAATCATCCCCCTAAAACAGATCATTCATAGATACATCATTATAATCAAAATACTATGAATTAACTTAAGTCAAAGGTCAACTTTTTATTTTATGATTGACTTCCCAAATTTAAAAAATAAATAAACGAAGAGCAAATAAATGAAGAGTAGGAGGAATGCCTAAGAAGGCTCTTTAGAAGGACCAAAGGGCCAGACTGTTTCTGCTTATTTTTTTTGTGCTGAGTTTAAAAGAACAACAAAAGTACCAAGTGGACAACATTTAATTTACCCTGTAAGTGTTAAGATAAACTGCCCACATGAAACAATTTTTTGTTGTTGTATTGTTGTTTTTGGTAGTGGGGTTTGATCCAAGAGTGCTCTATCCTGAGCTACATTCCCAGCCCTTGTTATATTTTATTTTGAAACAAGGGTCTTGCTAAGTTGCCCAGGTTGTCTCAAGCTCGTGATCCTCCTACCTCAGCCTCTGGTAGTTGGAATTATAGGTGTGTACCACCATGCCCTGTTTAAAGCAATTCTTATATAGCATAAATCAACTTGAAATATAAGTGAAATATTTACATCATTGACCTGCTAAAAATAGCAATCATCTATGTTAAGACCAAACTTGTTCAAAAACAACATTGATTTTTTTTTTTTCTTATAGCAGGGCAAGTTTTCTATCATTCTGAAATTTGTTTAATGTGGAAATGCTATTAACCTAATATTCTTTCTGAATCACAATAGCCCTCTATTTTTATTTTACTGTTTTAGTACTGGGGAGTGAACCCAGAGGTATTCAACCACTGAACTACATTCCCAGTGCTTTTATTTTTCACTGTGAGATAGGGTCTTGGTGAGTAGCTGACAGTTTCACTAAATTGCTGAGACTTGCCTCAAACTTGTGATCCTCCTGTCTCAGCCTCCTAATTCACAGAGATTACAGCCATACCACACCATGCTAGGCTATAATAGCCTTGCAAATTAAACACTTACATAATTCACCTGTAAACTGTCCTTGACTATTTGAGCCCATATATCCTATGTCAAGAAGGTCGCTGGCATTGCACTGGTGGCCTCCCCTCAACACCTCGGCTTTCCTGGGTCCAGTGGATCCTTTAGAAGAAGCTGTTCCTGATGAGCTGTGGCCACCTGGAGATGGGAAACTGGGCTTGCTATAGGGCACCAAGGCCTCCTCTGCAAAAGAAAAAATATAAAGGGCTAAATTGAACAGCAGCCTGGAAAAAAACCCAAGTTTAATTCTTAAAAGCTAAGCTGAGAATGGACCATTTCACTACTTCTTTCTTTAGTAAAACTAAAATTATGAGGTTTAATCAAGACCGGATATTAAAGGAATTTCCATGTGCAAGCGACATTTCCTACAATAGAAACTGAAGCAGGATTAAATTAAAAGAGATCTTGGGATAAGTAGTCAATGTTATATATCATTTGCAAAATTTAAATTCATTATAAAAGACAGCAGCTTACAATGAACCAGTTTGTTTCAAAAAAAGCATATCTTAGAATAATTTCTAGAGTTCAATGAGGCTTCAATTTAATTTTCCCGTTAAGACAGAAGAACATGGTTTTGTTTTAAACTACAGCAACATTTTCTCAATCAATTTAGATAAAAACTATGTATTAGTTAATTAAAGAAGCTTCTTAAATTTCTGTTGCTGCTTGGGTCATAAATATATTAATTGAAAAGCTGTGAATTTCATTAAAATAAAAAGAAAAACCCACTCCATGTTAATAAATGTGTTAATATTTATTTTGTATATAGCCTCTCTACAAATGACTCATCAATTATACTATAAATAATTATTTAATATTTTGAATCTTTTATTCCTTATTCCCTTTCTTCCTTCCTTCCTTCCTCCTCTCTTTCTCTAGCTCTTTCTTTTCATCTCTCTACATCTCCTTCTGAACCCTCTCCCACAACTGACCCTGTTTCTTTCTTTTGCATTCAGATGAATAAAAGCTGCTGGTTAAATTTACTGTTTCTCACCTTAGAAAGTCTTTAATGACAAGGATTGCATAATTTTTCTCTCACAGCTTGAATGGTGGATCATTTCTAAACATTTCAGTAAATCTAGATATTGAAATTGTCATCTTCTGACTCGTGCACAAATTAAATTTTTCAAAAACTTGAGCACAAAGTTGTGACAAAATGTAATTACAGAAATGCATGGGGAGAGGACTTGTCTAATAAAGATTGAGTCCAAATGGATATGAATATGTTTCAAAAGTTGTGTGTATGTATGTATATGTATTGACACTCAGTGAATCCTGGTGTGAGATATTTCAAAAATTGCAATAGCCCCATCCCCAATAATGTCAATCAGAAACCATGAAATTTATGTTCTAACATTTCCAGGTAGTATGATTTATAAACAAGAGCATTTCTTGTCCTAGTGTTAACAGCCAACTGTATTTAATCAGTTGAGGGAGGTGCAAGCCCAGTTAACCTTTTCCAACATGAGGTCTATGGTTGGGCATTTACATGTAAATTTATAATCTCAATTAATTAACCTCATTAAAGGGGGCCTCTCCTTTCAAATGACTGGTTACTTCAATCAAAATGAACAAACTTCTTGAAGGTAGATATTAAACTGACACAAAACCTGAAATTTAGTCATCTTAAAGGTATTCAATAGAAACATTAAAAAGCAAAAAAATAAAATTGTCTCCTGAACACTGCAGATGAAGGCTGGAGATCTCCTGGATTCAAGGACCTCTGGAGAGATTAATTTGAGGAACAATCTCCACTGGAATCAGCCTCAAGGAACATGCTTATGAGCTCTGCTGGGAAATTCCAACTTCAGTTACTGACTTAAGGCAAATCTTTCTCTGATTCCCTGAAACAATTGCCATTTCTAGAATACCTGGTAGAAAATAAAATGGTAACAGCGCACGCTTGCTTCGGACCGTGCAGAACACACCTGATCCAACCCCTTGTTTGTGTGGGGCCTTCCGTATGTCTTCTTGGCGTTCTGTGGCGCTTATCCATTCCTGGGTTTGTCGTTGCCACTCTAGTGAGGTTTTAGCTGGACAATCCAATGAGCTCTTTGTGTCTTCTAAGCTGGAGGCATGTTGTCTCTCTAGAGAGCTTCCTTTTCTCTCTGTTGAGTTTTCCACATTACCACCATGCTGGCTCGGGCCTATTTGCTGCCTTAAACCCTGACCTGGTGGGGGATCTGGTGGTGGTGGAAGATCTAAAAATTTTGAATAATGTTTAGAATGGACTAAAATTGAATGAAAAATACAGGTTTTAGTTCAAGATTAAAAAAAAAAAAAACAAAAACAAAAGCCCTCTTACTAGAAAGACCAAAGCAAAAAAAAAAAAAAAAAAAAAAACAAAAAAAAGAAAAAT